>WAAB01001945.1:0-50486 GCA_013389865.1 Piaya cayana
CCTCTCCACAACCTCCCTTCTGTCTCAGGGCTTACCCGCTACTCTCCTATCTTCAGAGGGGGTATGTGCACACATAGCCTTGAGCAAATCTGACACTTGGCAAAGAACGAGTAGGGGAGAACAGCTGATCTGCTTAAAAATAACACAGTCCTGACAAAACTCCTGTTTTTTTCAGTAGTGTTTAAGGACTCTTGAAACTGAGAATCGAACAAATAAACAGGCACTGTGTTTCACCTGCAGCAAACCAGACTTGGCTTGGAAAATAACAAATGAAAATGGTGGAGAGAGGTGGTGATTTGCAGCAGAAGGTACCATGTAAAGCCATCCTGGCAGCAGGGACTGGGCTGCATGTCTCGGGTCTGCCCCTGGCAGGAAGGCAGCCCAACTGCCTGCACACCCCTTGCCTCTCAGCTGGGCTTGCAGGTATTTTAGCTGCTCCAGGGCAACCCCAGCCAGAGGGCTGTCAGGCAGTGAAAGAGGTTGTGCAGGTGGAGTGAAATGAACCTCTGACTCAGTTTCAGGGGTGACCATCTTTTAAAAAAATTACCTCTTCCTCTCACTTCCCTTGCACCCCCCCTTAAAAAATATCTAAAAAACCCCTGAAACAACCCAGTGATTCATCATTTTTCAGTTTTGGGGAGGAAATGGGTTGTGTTTAACCTTCAGCAAGGATTGAGGTCTGAAAGTTCTAAATTGGTGTCTGTGTAGCAATAAGAAAAGCATATAAGCTTTCCCAGCATTCCCTAGTGACTAATCTAGACAGCTTTCCTTCCAGACAGATGGTGATTGAAGATTACCATCAGAGGGTAATTAGCTTTCTTCATGTAGAGGTAAGGAAACTAAGGTGCATAATTCAGGGCTATGAACTCCCCTATAGGATGAATAACCCCTAAAAGTTAGCACTGCAAAACAGGGTGTTGTGTCATTTTAAAGCTCTGTATACACAGAAAGATGTAAATGAACTTGGGTAAACTTTTTCTGTAAGGAGCAGAGTTCACTTACAACAGCTGATAGTTGCTCTGTGAAGAAATCCAGTTCTATTTTTGCATTTTTTTAGCTTGCTTGGTTGTCCTGGGGTTTTATTGTGAATTTGATTTCAGCTTTGCCCAAGGAAATGCACAATTAATGATATTCTGAATACTGAAGTCAGATACCTACATCTTTGTGCCCTTTGGAGAGCTCATTACCTTAGAAATAAATTTGTATATATTTTTTTTTAAACATATGGGTATTTACTGGCAACCTTTCCCATTCAAAAAAGATGTCAGAAACAGCATGGCCAGTAGGTCGATGATCCGATGGGTCTCTTCCAACCTGGTCATTCTACGATTCTATGATTCATTCTAGGTTCGGGGAGGTTTTTCTCCCTCTGTACTCGGCACTGGTGAGACCACTCCTTGAATCATGTGTTCAGTTCTGGACCCNACAGACAGGGTCATTGGGCACTGGCAGAGGCTGCTCAGGGAGGTGGTTGTGTCACCATCCCTGGAGGTATTTAAGAGACGGGTGGATGAGGTGCTGAGGGGCATGGTTTAGTAATTGATAGGAATGGTTGGAGTTGATGATCCTGTGGGTCTTTTCCAACCTAGTGATTCTGTAAATTTATGTGCTGCATTAAATGTTCTTCAGTACTACATTTTTCAACTATGCTGTGTAACTCATAGCCTTCCAAATCCTGAGGGTAAGTACTGTTTAGATGTTGTATGTGGTAGTTTTTCCTGTAGTCACATTTAAGAAAGGCAACAAAGCACTAAAAGCCTCTGAGGGATCAGATACAGGTTCTGCTGCAATCTGTACAACTGTTCTTTATCAGCTCAAAAACACTTTACGTCCACAAAGCATTATTACAGTCATGAAGTTGTTCCTGACCACTTTTCTTTTTATGTTGTTGTTGTTGTAAATAATTTTTGGGCTTTAGTGCTAAGAAAACAAAGCTACATATAACGAAGGTTTTTGAAAACAGCCTTAATATTTATGATATTTGAGCTTTACCAGAATGATGCTGTCATTTTGGATTTAGCTTCCTTTTAGGAGTTGGCAATTAAAGTGTGTGTTCTGATTAATTTTAAAGATCCAAGGACAATGTGAATGTATTCATTGTAATGCTAAATTGAGAGTGCTGGAAATGGCATTCATGTTATCAGAGAAGCTGCTGAAAGTGCTGGGTGTCCTGCAGCTTTCAGCTGAGCTGAAAGGATTGCTGCCCTGGGAAACTTCCAAGACTTACTAGTTGTGTGGGGTAAGTGCTACCGCTCAGCTCCATCTTCCTCCCTCTCTGAATTAATTTAACTTTACACTTTTCACTGACTTGTTTTGCTGGATTCCTGAGGATCCCAGAGTGCTCTCTCTGTTGGCACACATGCATTGCGGTAGGTTGACTTGTAGAATCTGCTGTCAGAGTAAATTCTATATCAAACTGGGGTATTTTGGGCTGGTTTTTGGTGTGATTTTTTTTTTTTTGTAAGCACTTGGGGTTAAAATAGCAACACAGCAAAATCAGTGAATGTTAGTATGTTTGGGGCTCTGACTATAGACATACTTTGCGTGTTATTTAAAAGAAAATTAAACTATTCAGTTTGTGTGCTGGTAGGAGCATAGAATCATAGAACAACCAGGTTGGAAGAGACCCACCAGATTGAGTCCAACCATTCATGTTCACACCTATTTGCTGGATCTCTCAGTCCATGTAAACCTGTATAATGTAACTTGTTTTTTTACAATATGGGAACTAAAAATTCCAGTGAGAAGAGCTGTGGCATCAGATGATGGCAGTTGGTGCATATTCGGACTTAATCACAATTGGGGCTTGCAAATGCTACTGTGAAAACTAGTCATATATAAAGCACCAGAACAGATTGTGACACCAGTAGAGATCAGGATTTTATACTGTTATTACTAAGTTAGAAATTATATTTACTTGGGACTTGCTGTTGATGTAGACAGGGGAGCATTTCATTCTTCACCCTCCATGTGCTGATTTGCCCTTGAGTGCTCTAATTTTGCTTGTGAGTGGTTTGGGGTTTTTTTTGTGATTTGTTAGCCTAGGGTTGAGATTATTCTTGATTATCCCTGAGCTGACTGGTGGTTTTCTAATTCTCAGCCGTTTTTGTGGGAGCTGAAGTTAAGTCGCTAACTCCAGATTGGCTGGAGCTGGATGTTTTAAGTATCCTAGGCATTATTAAGAGACAGTGTGCTTTGTTTTAAATTATATGGTTGGACCTTTATTTACTTAGATTGATCGTGGTTTCTGGGGAAAAAAATAAAAAAGGTGATCTGATATGATTTGTAACTGAACTGTTCTGAAACCTGCTAAACTTCACCATGTCCAGCATTTTCTGCTTCTATTTTTTTCCATCTTTTCTCTCTGGAAAACCTAGGAAGGTTTGCTTATTTGTCCTTGAGCCTCTGACTTTGCAGGCAGTCATGGACAAAGAACAGTGGGTGTTGAATGAGTGACTGTTGTAGTAGGATGTATATCCTTCTATTAATCATTTTCTGTTTTCTCAAGCATTGTGTAGTAAGCCTATCATCTCTGCTATTTAAAAGGAGGTGAAGAAGCAAAATAACTCAAACCCTTGATACTTTATTCCCTCGGGAAGAGCAGCAGTTCCAAGCTGACAGAAATCTTTCCAGTTATGCAAATCAAGATATGAGGAGAAAATGATTTGCACTCTGACTCTCAGAGCATGTTGCATGGCTTGTTTATATTCCAGTCTGTCTGGAAGAAGAACTAATGAGAGAGTAAATGCATAGGCTGAGAAGGATCTGTGTTGTCACCACAGTATGCAGGAGAATGTGTGGATCTGTAGCACCTGTTCTCTGTGTATTTTGTTCTATCATATATTATACTGACACATATCATGTGCAATGTATAAATAGCAGCCTAGTTTAGGTTGGCTAAAGCTTTAAAGGTTAATCTGGGGGAGTACAACAAGGCTGGAAGAAATCTTTCTGCTGAGGCTGTGTTAATGAACTTATGGGTTTTTGTTGTTTTTTTTTTTTTAATAAATTCTTTTTTTAAAAAGGTGCAGTTAGAGCTGGATTTGTGGTGTTTGCTTTGATTAAAGCTTTGGTAGTTGAGGAAGTTGAGGCAGTTGAGTTATCTATGCTCAGCTTATACTTGCTTTGGACTTTGCATGCATCTGTTAGCTTTTGACAGAACCCAGAGTAGTTGGTTTCATAGTGCAGTGCAGCTCTGTGGCTCTTTGGGCATGGCGGCAACTGTTGATCTGTGGTCAAGGAAGAAGAAATTTAAAAAGGTGCAAAGCATGTTGGGGGGGGCTGTGGTGGGGTAGGACAAGAAAACTATATGAAAATGTCAACTTCTGTGCACCTTAGCATGAATGGTCCATTTCTTCCTAGTCCTCATCACAAGGCACAAAACCAGGTGAGAAGCTGAGGCTGTGGACTTTTCTTGACAGTAAATATAGGCAAAACTTCTGAAAATCTGTGATGCTTAGAAAGCAACAGTTAGATGAGAATCCAGTGGTTATTGTTCCTCTTACTCACAGAGCAACAAATTGGATTTGGATCTACCCAGGGCTGACTTTTAAAGTCAAGTTAGCAGTATTTAACTATTCTACAAGAAGTGTACCCTTTGCTGGAATTGTCCCCAAGCCCTTTTGGAACATTAGGCAATATGGTTTTGTGTCTTGCAGGGGAAAAAGAATTAAGTACTAAATAATTAAATATTCACCATCTGAGAAATACAAATCCATGTAAGTTTTCTTATGTTTGTAGTTTTAGTTGTGTGTCTACACCATGCAATGCAACATGTTGTCACCTTGAGCTGGTGCCAGGGATCCACATTGCACTGTGGTAATTTTGAGCCAAAATATTAGCTTGGATCTCAAGGGTGTGGCATTAGCAATGCTGTCATAGCCCCAGGCTGAAGGTAACATGCCTCTCAGCAGGGTTAATTAGACATAAGTCAGTTGTGCCAAATACTGCTTCTTTTTGAGGACCATTTCAGTGATACCTAATGCCTGTGCTCCGCCTGTCAGGATTTTCTGTCAGGATGTGCTGGCTGATGCTTTGTACTCCTGCTTTTCATCCCTGGAGCTAGTAATTGGTGTCAATATAAGTGACATTAAATTTTGCATTGGTTGTCCCAAAAGTGATATCTCTATCAAACAATGTGCATCATTGATTGTTGTGATTCTGTTCCCAGAGATATGGCGGTCTTTTGCAGACAAAAGGGGGATTGTTTTAGTGAGCTTGAAAAAGCTTGTAGTAACTTGACCTAGGCTTGTACACACATCTTGCTATCCAAGAAACAGTCTGAGAGTGTGCAACATCTCTTTTTGCCTGTCCTTTTTATTTTTTTTCTGTTCCCAGCCCCGTTGTGGGGAACACATAAAAGCCTTCTGGGTGCGTAGGCAAAGGGAGGGAAGAAGAGTGTAAAAGGAGTTATACCATTGAACAGATGTTGTATTAGATAAAAATTAAAGGAGGAGAGTAAGAGAGTCTGAGCGTGGCGATAAGACTGTAAATTGGGACCTGCAGGTATTTTTGCAGCTTTTGCCAAACTCTCCCTGTTAATAATGTGCCTTTTTGGTGTCTCTCCTACATGTGAGTGGAAAGTTACAAAACCTTGTTTCACAGACTTGCCTGAAATGTCAAATGGCTTATATTTGGCTAGAACCAGTCACTATGCCCAACTTATTGCATTTAAAGGTGTTAATGGGAATGAGGTGAGCATGCAGGGCTGAAGATGAAGGTTTGGAAGGGTGTAGGTGCTGCTTTGTTCGTTATGCCCAAGACAGATAAATTGTGCTCGTTCCCAGGTGTGCCTGCATCCTTCTGGAAGGAAGCTAACCTTCATCTTCCACCAGCTGTCCTGTCTTGGAAAATTAGGGTTGTAAGAGATGAAAATACAATAGATTGGACTGGGATTCTTTAGCAATACTTTTTTGCTGAAGGATATGCCTGCGTGGGAAGAGTTTCTGAGCTTATAAATAGGGCTAGAGAGTTGTATGAGGGAAAGCAGTGCAGAGATCTTGAAGATTTTGGTGAGAAGCAAACTGAAATGGCAGTTGTCAATGAAAAACACTGATTTACTTTTCATCCTTGCTTGACTCAGCTCATGGGCATGTTCTGGTGAGGAGCAAAATACTGGTATGTATATTTGAAAGACAAAAATGGATTAAAATACACACAAATTGTCCACAAGGTGATGAACGTGTAGTCTCTTGTGGTACATCATAGTTTTCACCATTATCACAGTGATGAAAGGGAGGGAGGCAAGGCCTTAGGCCCTAAACCCAGTCTATTAATTCAGATCAGGCTGCAAGAGTTAGAGTGCAACCATGCAAAAGGTCAAAGGTGGACATAGCTCTAGTCTACAGCTCTCCCCAGTAGAGTAATGCCAGCATTAATCAGCAGAGGCTATGCTTCTGGCTGTAGTACTTAAAAAGAACAGGGATTGACTAAATCTACTAAACATCACTACTAAGGTGATACTATTGGGCATAATTGCTTGTTGTTGTAAACTTGGAGAAAAGACTATCTCTCTATTTCTTTTCAAGTCTTCTGTTGGAGAAAGGGGAAATGTTAAGGGAACATTGGGAGACCTTCCTTAACAAACAAAAGCTGTGTGTGGACGAAGACCGCCTCTTTTCAGCGTTATCAGGCTGCTGTTGAAGTAAACAGCTAGTTTGACATGCTGTTGGAGAGGAAGAAGGCTCCAGTTCTCATAGCCAGCAAACTTTGCATTTACTGCTTATCCTCTCATCTCTTTAAAGAGATTAGGGTAGAAGGAGACGGAAAATGTCTTATCTTCCAGTGCAGGAGGAATCTTTAGCTGCTGGTAAAGATCATGCATGTGTTGTGATGGTGGAATTCTCCAGTGACATTTTGACACAGTAAAACCTTGGGGGGTTTGGTGCTATGGTTTGTGCAGGCCTTCAGGAACAGTAATAACTGCTTTGATTTTCTTGTGGGGCTGGGCAAATTAGCAAGATTTTTTTTCCAGTTAAGATGCTGTTAAACTTCTCGCTGCAAAATGAAGTCACTGATGTAGGAGATCTAAAAGTGTACTTTTAATTCATGGCTGCTTTACTAGGCTAATTCAATATATTTACCTTCTGTTTTAAAATTAATATTTCTGAGAACTTGTTTTGTTATAAACTAAAGTTGAAAGGAGCACTGGAAGGAACAAAGGAACTTAGAGTATGTGAAGGAAAGCGCTGGACTGATTCAGCCACTTCAGTCCCTTTAAGATTTTGCTGCAGTGCTATTATGTTGTCTGCTACAGCATTTCCTTCCAAGAAAGGGGGAATTAATGAACTATGTACATACTTAAAGCAGTAACTGAAAGAGTTAACCATGAGTAGTATATAGATCTGGCAGAAGAACTATATAAATATGTGCCAAAACGTGCTCATGTTTTGGCAGCTTGAGACAAATGACAACATGAGAACTCCCTCCATGATCATCCTTCTGCTGTGTAGTTGTTCCAGTGGGTATGTACTACATCCTGATGAAAAGGAAATAGTGCTTAGGACTGGTGATTGTAAGCAAGCCCACAAAATACTATCTACATCTTAAAAATCCCAATGTTTCTTTTTAAACTGTAGTAGGTTTTTATACTTTTTTTCCCCTATGTCACTTTAAATTTCAAGATCCACTCAGAACACATTTTCAAGTTCACTTCCTTTCCTCCCCCATAACAATAAGGGTTAGGAATTTGAGGTCGGAGTGAGCTAAAGTTTTCATGCTATCAGTTAATTGCAGCAGCAAGAAGTTAATGTCACAGGACTAAATGTGGAGCTAAGATTGTTTTCAGATGAGCAGTATTTAATTTGATAGTAGTGACTTTTTAGTTAAATATTTATTAGCTGTTTTCTTTTAGTAGTAGTCAAATGTGATTTACAAAATAATTACAATAGATGGAAAAGCCTCCTGTATCATATCATTAAGAACTCAATTTTAAGCAAGAAAACTAAAGGAAGTTGTACAAAGAGTTATGAAAAAAGGCACTCTTAGTGTGATCTGTAATTGTCCAGTCTAACAACTTTAGTTTCGTGTGTGATTATTCAGTGGTGTGGTGACTTTAACTGCATATGTAAATTGATAGATAAACAGAGGCTATGAGGTAATGGCATATATCTGATACAACACTGCGACGTAGCAGAGTAAAGACTAATTGTAAGTAAAGGTGCAGCTCTGACAAGGGTGTTGGTTCCCCACTTCCACAAGGGAACTGAAAATTAGCCTCTGGGCTTGTGTAGCTAATGTGTCACATACCCAAATGTGTCTCTTTGGTGGTTTGGTGGGTCCTGGGGTGTCTCAGATGAAAGCTGATCTCTTAATATGGTAACAAAGTCTGTCTTGTCCAGTTCTGTAGTTGCAGTTCTGCACTGGTGGAGGTGGGAAGTTGAAGAGTGGAAGTCAGCTATTAAAAAATGCTTCTGAACCTTTTAACAATATTTATCCATCCCATTGTTTGCTTGCCTTCAGAAAATTGACCAGCTAAAACCTGAATGTGGGGCAATGGCATGCTGGGCTCCTTTCCCCTTTAACCGTGTATACTAGAAAGAGAAGTGAAATTCTCCTTATGTGGCTTATCCCTGACCAACCTTGACTTAAGGGCACTATGACCTCTGTCAGTCAAGTTGATAGGCTTAAGTCAAGATGCTGGGCCTTGTGAATAAATAAGCTGAAATGGGACTGTGATTTTTACAGCTGAACTGTGTCTTCTTAATTGCCTGTTTTCTTGCATCTCTGATTATGGGAATTTTCTAGTGCAGTGTTTGCAATGTAGGAGTTTGTTTTCCTTTGATTAACTTTTCATAACACTCAACTATATTGAATTAGAAAGGGAGAGCTGGAAAATGCTGTCACTGTTAAAATATATCCAGAATAATTTCTTCCATAAACAAGGCAATGGCTCTGCTTACTAAACCAAGTTAAGAAAGTTGTCGCTAAAAAGACTGTAATTCTTGACTACAGAACTTTCTCTTCAAAACACTGAACGAAGCCAGGCACTGGGGAATGGGGTGGTGAGAAGGCACCTGCATAATTAAAGACCATTTTGTGTTCCCAAGAGCTGAGTTTGTAGCATCATTAAAAGTGTACCTTTCTCGTGAATGTGCCAGGCTGAATGTCCTACTTAAGCTACTGAAAGTTGTTACAGATTCCTCATGTGATACTGTTTGAAGAACGATATTGGCTTTTGTGTTCTCATGTTTTGATGAAGTTTTTTTGCAGTCTGTATTAATATCTTTGAAAATACTTAACAAATGGAATCATCTGTTTTCCTCAGTTGGTGAATTATACTGTTAGGAATAATATTTTTGATTGTTAAAGGCCTTTTGTGGACAGCTTTGCCTTGTCTTTTCTCTGGTTTATGACCTGCTCTGACTCTTCAGCAAGGTTGTTTTTTGCATCAAGATCAGCAAAATCAGCAATTTAATCAGCTGTTACCTTAGTAGCTTTATCTGAAGGGCTGCTTCATGATGTTCTGTTATTTAATGGAAGTTTGCAGTGATTACACCGGGGTCTAATTAGTTCATTTCCAATTCAGTGGCATATTTTAGAAGAGTTAGGCAAAGTATGGGTATGTAAAAATACTGACAATGAAAGGAACAAAAACCCAAAGAGCTCTGTATCTTTTTTTCAATTAAATGACCAAATTGCTGTTAATGACACTTGATTAAGCCCAATAGGTGTATTTTCTTGTAATGTTCTTGCATTTTTAGGGGGACACTGTTACACAATTGATACAAAAACTCAGTTTACTCTAGAAGCTGAGGATGACTCAAAAAACCCTTGCAGTAACTCTTCTTTGAAGAGTCGAGGGAGTCGGAGCTGTAAGGAAGGCAGTTCTTCCCAACAAGGGAAGAAAGGTTGAAATTGCAACAGCTGCCGCCTAAGGAATATTTCATCCTGAACAGAGCAGGACAGCCTGGAGGAGGTTGACACTGTAGCTAGTTCATTGCATGGCTTTGTTACAGGCAGATGCTGTTATAAAACCCTATCTTTGACCAAACGATTCAAATCTGGTAAGGGATATGGGAGGGGGGAAGTAAGGAAGTAGAGGCATATTGCACTCAAGTCATTGTAACAAGTAGTTTACTGTTAAGTATTTCTTCATGGGTGAAGCTATGTGAGCAGCACTAGTTTGCTTCTCCGTTTCTAATAAAATGCAGCACAGTTTCTTGGCCTTTAATACAAGATGTGATGTTAAGATGTTACTAGAATAAAGAATATTGATGTAAGTCAGTGAGGTTGTATTTGAGTTTTTGTAATTGAGTTTTGTAATTGTAATTGAGTTTTATTGCCTTAAGGCTGTTTAATACAGGTTTTAAACTAGCAAATTTAGTCTAAAAAGCAACATGGAATTTAAAAAACAAGGCTAAAGACTCTGGTCTTAGAAAATGCAGTATTTGGATATGGTGCTTTTTTTTTTTTTTTTTCTGGACAGTTGATTGTTACCTTCACTTTAAAGTACAGATATGCAAGTAGAGGTTTATGTACTGGTGTCCATTAAATCTGCTCACCTTGACAGAGGAAGTGCAAATACTAGAAAGATACCGTTTTTGAGTAAACTTCTGCAGTAATTTGTGGTCAGAATGTCTATTTTGGACTTTCAGAAGATTAAGCAATAAAACTTCATTCATAGCTAATGAAAGAGCAGCTCTGTGTTGGACGTGAGCAATGCAGAACTTGCTTTTCTCTCTGTGTCTTGCTGGATAAGTTAGCTTCTGATATTTCCCTGCTGTTCTGTTACTGAACTCTGCAATGAGGTGAAAACTCTACTTTAAAACCGAATGCTTTCTCAGCCATTTCTCCATAACTTAGTGAATTCCACAAATTGAGTCCTAATTTCTCTTTCTTGCTTTGCTGTGTGTGAAAACTGCATTTTTCTGTCACCTGAGTGAAGTCTGGCCTGTGTCAGGAGTTGGGAGTCTATGCAGGACACAAGAATCTAAACAGACAGCTTCAGCATAGCTTTAAGTAAGTGTCCATAAACAGACAGAATATTCAGTGATCCTAAAAGAGCCCGTAGCAATTTGTGGCAGCTCAGGCCCTTTTCTGCTTTATCGGCATCATGGAAAGTTCTTGTTTAGCTGTGTAATTATGAAAGCTGATAGTGGGTGGTGCAAGACAGATGAAGCGCAGGTACTCATAAAGGCCAACTTCTGACCCAAGAGGCTGGTTTCTTTGGGCTGCCAGTGGACAGAAAGGAGCTTCTACTCTGATTTATTTCTGGAAGAGCCTATCTTCCTCTTGTCTTTTTGGAGAGAACCTGGAGTGTGACCCTCTCGATGCTTCTGTGTTACTGTGTGGAGTATGCATGTGTGGGAGGTGCAGAGCAGTGTTCAGCTCGTGGGACTTTGTGTGAGAAATCAAATCAGAGTGATCCCCTGTCAAATTTGTGGTGGTGGAGAACGACTGTAATAATTTCCTTTTGTAGGTTTCGAGAAGCTTTATAAAAGTTCACTTTAACAGTGCAACTTGGATTTAAATTTCTTATCTTGTATCTCTTACGTTTCAGGTCTACCAGTCATGAAACGAATTCTTCTGTTTTTCATCCTGGCTGCTGCTGTCATGTATGTTATACTGCATGGAAATCTCTGGAGAAATAACCTCTACTGGTATGTTGATGCTTTTGTTCACTTCTAGTGCAGATGTCTTCATGGCTATTAAGAGATGTGACTGAGTTGCTATTGCTGAACAGCTGTTTTCTACTAATCAATAGAATTGATTTTTACTCCGTGTGTTTGTTTTGTGGTTGTTTTTTGGTGTTTTTTTTTTTAATACACTGAGGGAATGAATGCTTTAATTCTGTCCTGTCGCCCCTTCTCTTTTGTGACTTTTAAACCTGGTAGTAAACTTGAGCCTGGTTGTATGGAGAGGTTGGGACCTCAGAGATAGGGCTTCCCTCTGAGTTTCATGAAAATAGATTTTCAGGTGATGAGAGAGACCTTATTTTTGTGTTATGTCCATATCTTTCTCCCCTCCCCCTCCGTTCCACCCCCTTCACGTATTTAGTGTTAGCTTGTTCCTTTACATGTCTCATAAATGACATGGGAGAGACCCGCTCCTTGTTCCTTTAGATACCTGAAGTGGGAGAGACATGTGAATAACTGCAGGTGTAGTGGGCATGTTTTGAAAAACTGAAATTTGTGATGTCCCGGTGGCAACCTTGTGGGAAGTGAGCCTTCACTGTTTCCAGGCAAGGGCAAGGGACGGGTAGCTATCCACCTAAAATTCAGGGTGCTTATTGGAGAAGCTGAGTTTCCTTGGGCCTTAGCAGAGCTGTAACCAGGACTGACCAGGGTGTTTGTGTTATGTAGGTAGTAGTGATAGCTTTTAAAAGCTAGCAGTCGACATGCCTCTGTGTTGTTTCTAGCATAAAATTGATACATAGAGCTTTCTGTTGTGGTTTCTCTTTATAGCAAACCACAGTGCTGTGACATTTCCCTTTTTGCAGGATTAGCTTTTATGGACAGACTTCTTCTGTGAGGGCTTCTCCTTCCTGTGAGACTAGTGGAGTTACTCAGTAAGTTCAGAAATTGAGTATTTTTGTGGTGGGATTTTTGTGCGGGTTGGAGGGATTGAGACTAAAATCCTTAGCCTTTGTCGTTAGGCTCTCTGTTCAATTGTTTATTGTATGCCTGTGTCCATTGACTGTTTCTGTTATGAACACAATTTTAACATCTGCCAGAAGGGAATTCGTCTATGTCATGTTTCCATCATTTAGTTAATATTTGTGGACACTTAGAGTGACTGTCTGTAACAAGAAATGAATTGTTGGAAGGATGTTTAAAACTTCCAAATTTCTCCGATTCTGAGTTTTATACCTGAATAAAATGAGAAGAGCTGCGAAGGCAACTTTTGTGTTTAAAATTTGATGAATCAGAGCTGTGGTTCACTTGTGATGTGCCAGTGTGTGTATAAGCAGATCTTGAGCTAGAAAATTACTGCAATTAAGTTTGTGGGACTAATGAGTGTCCATGCTAAAATGTAACAGCAGGTTTCTCTTTCTGAAGCTGTCCTACACAATGTTGTCTGTGAGGCTGATGCTGGAAAGCATTGAGCTGGCCAGCTGATGCATTCCACAGGGTACTTTCTCATTGCCAGTATTCACATGACAACTTGAGGTTACCAAAAGCAATTAACTTTAATGATCTGTTTGACTTGTGGTTCTAATATGGTGTTTTCATCCTTCTGTTCTTAATGCAGCCCAGATGCATGCAGTTGCTCACATTGAATTTTATCGTCCCTTCTGGGCTTTGTATTTGTTATTAATTGGGCTAAATTGCCAAGGTGGGAATGTGCTCAGAAGTGCAAGTCTTAGCCTTATTTTGAGATCAATGACTTCTCCCCAAAGAATCTCATTTTCCTTCAAGTGCCTTATGCAGTGCTGTTTATTCCTGTCTCCAAACAACACTCCCCTCTCTTCTCTGAGTAGTGCTGGTGATGCTCTCTGGTGTGGCTGCAGGAGTGACACAGCCCAGGTGTCCTACTTCTCTGCAAGTGGGCCCAAGATCTCCCCTCAAGTTATGGCTTTGATAGTTGCTGAGCAAGGGAGGTTGCGGACCCCTTGGAGCAGCACCGTGAGATAAAAATCTTTACTACTAGTCAAAGTAATTGTACGACAACAAAGATTCATCTTTATAATATAGACAGAGACAATTGTGAAAATTTGGTGTGGTGGTAACTCAGTAATCAGCTTTTCCTAATTTGGCTTGTCCAAGTTTCCTTGCTGTCTTGCTGCTACCCCTTGTTGTTCTTGCTTTTTATTTGAAATTTTCCTTTTGTAGGCTGCCACCTACGGCTGTGCAGAGAAGAAACGTGCTGGACTCTTGTCTCCTGAAACCAGCATTTGAATCTTTACTGGAGTGAGTTTTCTGTGGGAAGGGAGGGGGAAAGGAAAGGCAATGCTGACTGAGGTTATTTACCTATCCTGGACTATTTTGTATGTTGATTTACCTTTGCAAGTACAGCTTTTGGGCTTGGGTTTGCTGCTGCTTTTCTTGGTTGTGGCAACTCAAATTGTTTAGCTTGCAACTGATCAGCATCTGAGCTGTGTCACACAACTAGCTCAATGTGCTGGTGTATATACTGAATAAATAAATACTTAGTCTTTAGATATTGTAGTTAGCAACAGTGGAAACTATTCTAATGATTGAACTACAAGCCTTAATTTTTTTTCTTCCATGCTTTTCCTGTAAAAGACCCCTTTGTGTCCAAGACAAGCGCAGTCATTCTGCTCTTAAGAACCTGGACTTAAAAGATGAAAATTTGCTGGTACCTAAGTATTTATGTAATAGCCAAGGACCAGAGAAGTTCTGAAAATCTCTTCATTTTATTTGGAAAGAGAAGTGTGAAATGTGAAAAAAAAATCCAGTTTTTAATGATGTAAGATTCTTCCCCTTAAATGGATTTTTTAATGGAATTCAATGTCAGTGAAATTAGGGGTTATTCATGGTTTTGTTCTTCTGATATTGTTAAATTGTGTGTAGGTGTCCTTTGCTTTAAGATACTCATAGGAAGCTTCCTTTGTAAAGAAGCAGTCTAAAAAGAACCAAAGAGCTTTGACCCAAAACAGAAGAGCTGTCTGGTCACCAAAGTGTATGCAAGGTATTTGTGGAGAAATACCAGGAGTTTTTGCTATTGGAAGCACAAGTCTTAAAAGAGGAAGACCAAGGAAGTGCTACAGGACCAGAAGCAGACAGGCTATATAGTTGAATTTGTGTTTTACCTGAACAAATGTCGAGTATTTCCCTAACAGCTTGGAAAAATGTTTAGACCAAGCACTGGCTGAAGAAGTCTTGAAGCTTTAAGCAAAGACACCATTGCTGCTTTTTTTTTTTTTTTTTTTTTTTTTTTTTTTTCCTTTTTGGGTATAAGAAAATGTGGCTACAGCAGGATAGATCTGTTGCTGAGCAAGGGGTCAGGAATGGACTTGGAGACGCATGGTGAGAAGACAGATGCAGAGCTAGAACAGTCTCTTGCATAATTTCCATAGGTCCCTTACAGTGATAGTTTGTGTGAGCTGAATATCTGGTCAGTTCACTTTGGTAGTAGACTCAGGAGGTTGAAAGGATTTCTAACCTGTCAGAATTATTTATTGGAAAGGAACCAGAACTAGAATTAGTCTTTGCAGTAGGCAAATTATTTATTATGTCTAAGATTGCCAGCTCCCTCTGAACAGCAAGGGACATTATCAAATTTAATATGGGTGTTTGGTGCATGATGTCTCAGAGTTAGCTGCTCATGCATGGGTAACTTATGGCCCAGATCTTGATGCGTGGGCTGTGATGTTTCCTTGGTTTCTGTTTTGGTTTTCTTTTTACTGTTAGTATCTTCTGAATATGTAGTGCTTAGTGAGATGCTTGATTTGTGAAACTGAGAAAGGGAAATTTTTCTAACAACTCTTAATATTCTTCATAGAGAAACAAGTTGTGCTGGCTGTGGGTGTTTATGATCAACACTAGAATTTCTCATATTTATATTTTAATATAAAACCTGGTATGCAGGACTACTACAAGGTCACCCAGTTCCATGAATGCTCCTACACTTAAGATGAAGCTCAGGGTATGGTAGCATGTGACAGGGTTGGGTCGGCTATTCATTTGTTTGGCTCGACTTTGGCAGATATGGCAATAAAGACTTTCTTCCCTGCTATGAGATAACCCTTGTTTGTGGTTACTGCCTTTGGAAGAAAGAAGTGACCCATTCTTTCTATCCTGATGCTTGTGAGGTGTGATGCCATCATGTTCTACTTTGCAGGAGGAATGCACTTTTGAGGCAAACATTGTGATTCCCACATGCCATCGTTCTTATTGTAGGGCAGCCCCGGCACATGTGCACTGGGCTCCTCTGAAACACCTGACACTGGCTAAGCTAGAAGATGCACTGCAGGAGCACACCCAGTGTGCTTCAGCTGCTAAGGGGTATTCAATCTGTGGGACCCTACTAGAGTTAGTTCAGAATGAAAAGCCCCCAAGGTGTGTCATGCGATCATGAGAACTCCATGTATTATTTCTGTATGGATATACTTCCACTGCCCCAAACTACTTACTAATGTCAACACAGCCATGAAGTGCCACTTGTTTGGAATGGGATTGCATCTCAGGAGATGGTATTTTCAAGTTAAAACACCTTTTCTCAAATCCCATTCTTATTATTATATATGGCAATTTAATAAATAAGTCTTCATTTTCCTTGCTGCATCAGTTATGTACTTTTCAAACATGAAGTTACTTGGTTTCATGGTTTACATGTTCTTTTAAATATGCTGACTCATGTTGTCAGCCTTCAGTCATACAATTTTAATTATTGTATATATTACAGTAGCAGAGAAATAATTTTATCTCACTCTCTACCTTTATTTTCCATTATTAAATCTTTCTCTCTTCTGTCACCTATTTTCTTTGTGTTTGAGTTTTCTTCTTTTAAAAACTGGTAATACTTGAAGTAGGATATAGAAAGCATTTTTTAAAAGCAATTGTATGAATTATTGGCTTGTTCAAATACATCATATGGATTTTTAAACTTCTGGCTTTGTCTCTTCATTAGTGCTGAGAAAACGTACCCATTCCTGTGTGCTAATGATTTTCTCAGAGTGGCAGAGTTTCACGGGAGCGATAAGTTTGAACTACCTTATGGAATAAAGAGAGCAGGTTTGTGTTCCCCATGTACCTCATTTTTAAGCAGAAATACCTAAATGGTGTGTAAGACCACCTGAATCTGGCCTTAGTCTTTCCTGTTCAGCAATGCCAACCCTTTTCTAGATACCCTGAAAGGATTACTTATTTTAGTCCCTCAAAACACCATGTTGGGGTTGCCCCTTTTAGCAGAGAAGCTCCAAAAAAGTGACAGTGAGGAAGAGTGGACCTTACTTAGCCTACTTTTGTTTGAATGTGAGCCGGAGTGCTGAAGGTATTTAGCTAGTACTTTTCTAGGTGAAATCTTAGCTGGGGCTGTTTGATGGAGCTCGAGCAAGAGATTGAAGTAGGTTTGGATCCACGGTCCTGAGGCACAAGTCATCAGGTTGTTGCTGTGGGCTGCAGGGGCTACTCCCATGGTTGCGTGGCTGCTGTACCCGTGCAAAGTGTTTGCCTGCTCATGCTTGCTGCTTGCATTGTTCAGAGCAGAGTAGGTGGGGGCAGAGACACCAAGGGTCTTAGCTGCCCTTTCAGAAGTGATAGAAAGTCTCAAGTCTCAGAGTTTTTAATACTGAACGAGTGCACCCTCCTAGTACCCTGTGGGTCTGGGCTTTAAACTTGCATTTTTTCCTCCATCAGTGTAATGAGGATGGTGCCTTTTCCCACACGCTTCAGGTTGCAGGGAGGAGATATTTTTATGTTTGGGAATGAGTTGAGGTCCCCTCTCGGTTAGAGGCATGTTGAGTGTCCAGCAGTTGCTTGACCACCAAGGGAGGACTGGGAAGGTACCTCTGCCCAGCTTTGCTGGTAAGCACATGCTCCTTTGAGGTCTTTTTCCCAAGATGTGTAACACTGTCAGCTGTCTCTGGCTGTGTGGCCCAACCTCCTGGGTCAAGGCTGCTTCTGTTTCAGCTGGAGATGGGTAGAAGGTGAAACAAAGTCCATTAGGATGTAGGTCTTGGAAACTCTTCTGATGCTTATTTACTATAACTAATTTTTTTTTTTTTCAATACTAATTCCATGCATGTTTCCAACTTCCAAGGGACTGTTCGGGCAGGAAAAGCTTCCCAGAGATGGTCTCTGATAAACATCATTGCCATTGTTGACCTGTGGCCCTAAATTACAAGTGTTCTTATTTTGAGGGTATTTTTTATTCATAGTGCTTAAAAACTACTGTGTCTGAAAATGCTGTAGTCTGGGTGACATGCATGTTGGAAAACATTGGGTGTTTTCATTAATCTTCTTTATATTTGCTTTCTAGAGCATTTTTTTCATTTAGCCCTTTCAAGACTGCAAAACTGTGGACTTTTCAGTGAAGATGACAGGTGAGATGGTTTATTTACTAGAATTTGTTCATTTTATTTTTAATATTTAATATATTTCAAAAAAAGGACAGTGGTGTTAGCCTGAAATGGCTCAAGTTAGCCAAGATGCAGATCTGACTAACAGTGTCCAAGCAATATGTAACCAATTCCAACATTTAAGTAAATTTTGTTTTAAACATATGCAGCACCAGTATTCTAGAATCATATTTCTGTGAGGGATCTTATTAGAGGTTTCTTCTTACAATTTGCTAGCTAAATGCAATGTCATTTTCTGTAGTGCCTTTTTATACTGGAGGAAAGTGAAACCACCCCTTAAAAACTGAATGCAATCTCCTTTCAAAGTCATTCTTAATGTCAGTGTCTAGAGAATGTTTGAGATAAGCAGGTGCTAATTAATGACTGCTTCTATGCAAAAGGAATCTTACACATATCCCCATACCACTGCATCCGCTGGACTGCTGCACACCCTTGTTCATGTGTATGCTTAGCTTCCTTTCCTGTGAATGATGAGGATGACGGCAGCCAGGAAAGTCTTCCTGTTTTTTCAGGAGCAACCAGGGTGTGGTACAGAGTGGCGCATGCATTAGAGAACTTGCCTCCCCTGCATTAGATTGTACTGTTTAAAATTCTCTTGATTAGAGCTACTTCTGCTGAGATTTTTTTTTTTTGGCTTGTTTTTGAAGGTCTTTCTATGTATGCCTGTTGTTGTTGGGGCTTGTTTTAGTTTGGGGTTTTTTTGGGGGGGTGTTCTTCTGAGTGTAGTATAATAGGGTTGGTAAGTATACTAAAATCCTGTGTTTACCAAGTGATGCAAATGAATTCTTAGATGTGCAGTCTAGCAAATGGGCTGACAGCTTGCCATATATCATGTTAATATGCAGGCATCTTAATAGAGTTGTATGCAAATAATACTGAGGTTGGCTGTACTTGATTTTTCTTAATCAGGAAGATCAAACAGAAGATTGTTGTTTCAAGCCAAATGCCAACATCACGTTTAAATTAAACTTGGGTGGAATATGAACAAAATAATTGGTATTGAAGCCTAACAATTATCTTGGGTTTAATACCCAATTTTCATTTTCTTCACCGAATGTACTCCTTCCTTTCCCCATGTTTAGTATCTGTTTCTAGGATGTTCAGGTTTACTCTTAGGGGGAGGGGAAAAAGGGAAATAAACCCCCCTATTCTCTATCAGTGTGATAATTAGATTAATTTATGCAGAATTGGCTGTCAAAGGCTAGTCTTTTATCTGGAGTTGGAAGGGTAGTGCCAATTATTATATTAGAAATTTCCTGAAATCACAAGTTCAGCACTATGATAGCTTTGGCTGTAAAGTAGAAAACCCTTGCAGTACAGCATAGTACTTTTAAAATGGAAGTGTCGGTCTTATTGGTGAAAAGTAAGGTAGTTGGTATTCTTTGCATGTAGGCTCTTTGAGGTATAATTACTGGTTCTGAGAATTACACATAATTTTAATGAAAAGAATATACTTTAGTACTACTGAAGCAAAAAGAGAACTATTACTTTTTAATAGGCAGTGGTATAAATAAATCGAGTGAATAATGACTTACTACGATGTGTTCTTTGTAGATCCATCGGGTTTTGTGTATAGCACTGTTAGAGCATGAATTGCAGTAGTAAGGCAGTGATTTATAAACATTTTACAGATACAGAGTGGCTTTTAAATGTGAGACACTTTGGGAATTAATCCTAGTAATGTTCTCCAGTAATATAGCAACAGAATTATTAGGCAGTTCTGTGTTACTGCTGCCTAATTCAGTCTCCTTGGTAGAATGCAAACTGAATTTACCTATAAACTTTTCTTGGCATGGAGTTGGGGAACCTGCTTTAAAGTGTTTTAACAAATATTAGGCTATATGAGCACCAAACATATGTGTTTCTGTGACTTAGCTCACTGTGTAGTTTTACCTAGGAAGGTTTTTTTTTTTTCTGAACAGTGCCTTTTTCCAGACTTAGGTGGAATTCTGGCTGTGTAAAGGTCTAGTTCTCCAAAACTGGGAATGGACAGTGCTGCTGACTTCAGTGCAGTAGCCTGTGTGAGACAATTACTTGCTGGGTGCTCAGGACTCTAAGCTAAACCAGCAGTAAATTCTTATAAATGCATTTATACAATCCTGAGTCAACAATATGTGACCTCTCTATCCTCTTTTTACTATGTAACCTCAAAGGAAATAATTTGCATTCCTTAGCTGACTATGGGGGTGTGTGTCAAAAGAGTTGAGGTAGAGATACTCTTTTTCCTTTTCCAGAGAAACAGTATTTCAGTGGAATGTGGAGGATGCAAGCCTTTTGACCTTTAGTGGCTATGCTTCCATTTCACAATATTTTTCTTTTATAGACTAGGAAAATGTTTCTTTTCTCATATCACCATATAAACAAAATATGTAAACTAATCCCTGGCCTTGAGATTATGAGGCTCTTATACACCATGTGAATAGGGCAATAGTTTGAATGGCTAGAGGGGTTGCATTTAGATATTGGCAATCAGTTTACTGTGTGATTTGCATTTGGATCAATTTATCCTAAGCAGATCTCTTAGTACCTAAATCCAATCCCTGAGTCACTCAAACAAATGCTGTAGCAGTTGTTATAGGTGAGGTTTTAATATTTTTCATTTTCATCAATGCAACCAGCTGTTGGTTGTAAACTGGACCTCCAGATCTTTGTCTGTTATATTTCAGTTGTAGCACATCTAATGTTGTTTAAGGACATCTGAATTTATTTATCTTGCCAATTTATTGTCTTGGAGAAGGGGTGAGTGTGAACTTGTTCGGGGTCTTTAATTAGAAAACATTATGAAAAAGGAAAATGTGAGAAGTGGTATCGGAAAAGATATCTGGGAGTAACAGTCTCCTGAAAATCAATGTGGTGATTTGTGATCTACAGTAAATATAGGTCAGTTTATTTAACTTCAATCTTTGAATATAGTCCAGTCTTTTTACAGTTTCTTTATCTCCATGTTGTGTGTTGGTTTCCTGTGATATCATTTTCTGTGGGTGTTTTTTTTTTTTGACTCTAGTATAAACCATTTTCTTCCCTGTTTATCGTTGTCAGTGGAGTCTGTGCTAGTGTGAACGTATAACTTCAATCATAACTGGAGACACTTGAATGCTGAGGGGGAGGGGGGGCTAAGGGGAGGATTCAGTTCAGAAATAGCATGTTCATGTGCGACTTCCTGTTCGAGTTGACCCGCTTTGACTTCCTGAGCTTGACAGAGATTAGATGCTGGTTTTACTAATTTGTTTGTCTGTATTCACGTACAGTTCATCAGGAGGATTTGATCTGCTTGTTGACTTTATCAGTTTTAAAAGTTCGCATACTGATGTTAGATGCTTTATTGTTTACCTGAACGCAGTGGATAACTTTATTTTTGAGTGTGCATATTACTAAGGGCACTGGAGTCTGGAAGCTTAATTAAATTTCCAATTTCACTGTTTTCTATCCAAGTAGTATTAGTCAGCTCTTAGCCATAACCAAGATCTAGTCTGCATCTCTCACTAAGAGGGAATAGAGTTCAGATTTGACTTGAACTCAGATTCTTTAGCTGCACAAACCTTGGTTTCACAACTATAAAGTCTCATTTTCTTTCATTCTCTTTACCCTATGCCCTGCTGTGTCCCAGCTACACAGTGCAGAGAGAAGAAACCTAAGAGCTCTTCCGTAATATTCCAAGGTGGAAGGCATTATTTCAGTAGGTAGGGATGACATAGCAAAGAAGCTTCTTAAATCGTAGCCTCTGCCAAACATTGGAAGGTCGGTAGCATAAGGGGTCACTTAAAGTTCATCTTCAGGGGGCAGGACAAGGAATACCTCCTCAAGGTAACTTTCTGGCTGCTTATCATGGTTAGAATAATATCAATTACTTGTAATGGAGTTGACATCTTTTTTGTGAATTCCCACCAAGGAGTCAGAGCATAAAGAGAAATATTCAGCGAGATTAGGAGCAAGTTTTCTGGCATCTTATTGAGACCTGGAGATGGGTTCATGCATTGTGTGTCAGTCACTGTCAAACCAAGGAGGTCCACCGAGCACTGAGGATGGATGCTTTACCCAGGAGGTAAAACTAGGAGTTGGAATATGAGTAGCAGTTTAGGATTTGCATTGTGGTGATGAGGTTAGTACCTCAGTTACCCAGCTGTTGCCATGTAACTTTTGGTGGCACTGAATTCAGAGATTTGAGATTATTAAAACTTTTCAGTGATTTACAGAGGCATGGTGTGAATGACAGGAAAACATGATACAACCATACGCTAATTCTGTGCTTTTCTCTCATCTCTTCTTCATTTGTTCATTTGATCACCCAACTGATCACACTTTTTTCCTCCAATTTTCCTCTTTCCTACTTGTTTCTGGTCTCTGTTGCTTGTCTGTAGCCCAAGGTCATGCTTTGAGCTCTATGATAGAGCTGTGTAATTCAGTAAAAGGGTAATTTCTGCTCTTTTCTTCCCACTGAAAACTTTGCGAGGAGCTTATGTTAATTAGCCTGCTTTCTCAGTGTATCTTAAAGCACGATTGAAAAACTAATTGGAAAATGAACGTGTTGAAGCAGACCTGGATCAGAGAGGGAAGGGTTTTGTGGTTGTAGAGGGAGTGGGCATACTTGAGGACAGGATGGTGTAACAAATTTTTCACTCTAATTTCCAAGGTACTGCGTCACCTGGACTTGTGGCATTAGCTGGAAATATTGCTATGAATACTTGGCTCTTACTTATCTGTTCAGGAAGCACTAGAGAAAGGTGTGCCAGCTTTTTTTCATCCACCCCATGCTGGGAGCTGCATTTGACAGCACTATTTTATACACATATATATATGTATGTATGTATGTACACACATACACTTTTAAAGGCATCTTCCTCTGCAGATGCGACCCTAGAGCAGCAGGTGAGAAGGTGTTGTTTCAGCATTTATTTTGAAATACTTTTTACAGTAGTCATTACTTCTCGTTCTGCCTTTTCTGTAAGCTTCAGGTTTTTAGCATTGCTTTGGGACCTGGCTTCTTTTTCCTAGTCTGCATGCAGTACAGCATAACTGCGTGAACAGTTCTGTAGGAAATATAGGGAACTGCTTTGTGCATTGACCTTTTGGTCTGTCTAGGCTGAAACAAGCTGTTTTCACTGATATTGAATAATACTCAGTTGAAAAAACAGCTTTCTCCATCTGAGGAGAAAGATGTTAAGTAGTCTGCATAAAGTGCTACACTGGACATTTAATACAGATTACAGTATTTTTTATGACTAGGTCCGTTACAGTAAGAAATGACACGTGACCTCTTTCTTGTTAAAAGAAACATAGGAGTGGTGAGGTGACTCATCCTCAGTAAGGTGTGAGCATATTTTGCATCTGAAAAGAATATTTACATTTTTATTTTGCCATTGTTCCTGCTGCAACCAAGTTGAAGAACAGCTTTTGTTCAAATAAAGAAGCATTTTGCCACAAAAAATCACGTGCTTTTTCCATGCTTCTTCCGTAAGGAGGAGTTTGTGTTCTTACATGTTGGATATTGTTGTGGTTTAACCTGGCAGGCAGCCAACCAACCAGTAACCTCTTGGCTTTTTCTCCATCCCCGACCAGTGGGAAGGGGGAGACAATCAGAGGCAGAAAGAAGTAGAATTTATGGGTTGAGATAAAATCAGTTTAATAGAACAACAAAGGAAGGAATAATAAAGAGGATAATTGAATATACTAAATTAATTAATTGCTCACTGCCTGCTGACTGATACCCAGTCCATCCCTGAGCAGAAAACCATGACCCTTGACCCATTTATATATTGAGTATGAGGTTATGTGGTATTGAATATAACCCTTTCGCTAGCTTGGGTCAGCTGTCTGGCTATGCTTCCTCCTAGTGTCTTGCACACCTGGTTACCAGCAGACCATGGGAAACTGAAAAAGTCCTTAATTTCTTAACTACTAAAACCATCAGTATACTATAAACATTCTTTGCATATTAAATCCAAAACACGGCAGCTGCTGGGGAGAAAATTAACTCCATCTCAACTGATAACTGGATGGATGTGAACCTTCCCTAAAGAGGAAAAAATGCTTAGGTAAAGCAACACCGGACCTGTCTGAGCCTTGTGGGTTTTTTTATTTTTTTTTTTAGCGAAACATACATTTTACTAGCATTGAAATAAGATAACACAGAGCAAAACATAAAATCAGAAAAACTTTCTCAAACCTGGGGAAACTCCTTGGAAAATTTTACCCTTACAATTTACTTTCAAAAGCTTAGCATTTGCATAATACATTATTGGGTGCTTTTTAACTTGTAAACGTAATCTAAAATTGAAAGGAATTCCTATTTTGACTATATTGTAAAATTTATATGGAAATGTTTTATGTACTTAGTAATGATGTCTAATTAGAATCTGGTCATATGAACTTTTAATCAAGCATATCACTTATGTCATGACAATGTGTACTTCTTGGCATGTGTTTAAACATGTTTAGACAGCACTTTCTAAATAGAGGGAGAAAAATCAATATAATTATATTCATGTGAAGAGCCACCACATGTTGTTTGGCTAGGAATTTTCATATGTACAGTTCAGATGCCTGTGAAGTAAAACCTAAATCTTACTGATGCAACCTGTGTTGGAGATGTTTATAGTAATGGTACAGCATTGCAGAAGCACCTTGCTTTGAGTTAGTTTTTTCTGGACATACTCTCTCGTGATTGATAGGCCCAGACCATGACAAACTCAAAGCAGCGTGGAAGATAATTTATCTAATGGCATTTATATCACCTAACTCTAGTTAATGATCTTAACAAGCTAGTCACTGGAAAAAGGACGTGTATAAATACAATTTATCATGACAGAAGCAATTACCTGACTTTGAGAGTCCCTGAAATAGTACAGCTGCATTTTTTCAAAAGTAGCCTTGGAGTGTGATACAATGTGGAGACTGCTTTGTAGGGGACAAGGAGCCTAAAAGATACTGAAGCTCAGTTAGTAAATAAATGAGTGAAATGCCATTATATAATTTATAACAGTGTGAAGCAAGGGAAGCCATGCATATTAAAGTTCTGTTTGTTCTACAGTGTTGCCTGTCGACGGTGTGTTGTGGTTGGTAATGGAGGAGTACTTCGAAATAAGACGCTGGGGGAGAAAATAGACTCATATGATGTAATAATAAGGTAAATGGCATCTCCTTTTCTTTTTGTGCGCATGTAAAGAACAAACTTTTGCTGTCAGCGAGTAGTTGTTGCTGTAGTCGTAGTAGTTGCTGTCAGCCTTCATTTAAAAAAAAAAAGAAAAAAGAGGATTGGTATTTTATTATACAGACTGGTTGATATGGGGGGAAGAACCACTGTGTGGACAGTCTGCATCATATATGGATGCACACCCTTGCAAGATGCTGGAATCAGGGATGGATCCAAGCATTTGGCAGCCTGGAGCCCTGTATGTGCCCCATGCTGTGAGCCAGCATCCCAGGCAGCCTTGCGTCACCTTCTACACTGCGGCTGTCTTATCCCTGTGCTGGCGTGTGGATTAAAGGTAATGTTTATACTGGGGAGTCTACCTCAATATAAATGTCAGTTGAGGATGATGTTAATGTCTGCTGCTTTCCCTCAAATGTGTTGGCTAATATTCAAAGTTTGAGTTGTCTAGACCTACCAGAGGATGCTGGGGTCTGAAGGAAAGGCCTCTGCACTAGGGAAGCTGGTGCTCAGAGAGTAACAAGCAACAAGGGGAAAAGAAAAAAAGTTCAAATGCTTAGCAAACTGAAAAAGGACTATTTGGCTAATCATGAGAACTTTCTGCACAGTAAGAGAGATCAGTCATTTCCTTCTTTGCAGGGACTGAGATGGTAACCGATTAAGCAATTCTCCTGCCTGTAGGTGCCTTGTCAGATAGTATGCCTGAAACCTCCTTCACTAAGACATCTGAGCTGCTCTTTCAGTCTCCTTCAACGTTATGTTGAATACTGAACAAAATCTCATTTTTAATTTTTTTTTTTTGCCATCACTTCTCGCTTCAATAACAGTGTTTCAGTCTTCAAGCACTATTGTAAAGTTTTATACACAGCCTGGAGTTCTTCAGTTGTAGCTCCTCTTACAAATTTAAAACTATAGAGGTGATCCAGTTAATACCCACATTCTCAGGAAATTTTACTTGCCTGACAACTTCGTGTTTTACAAAAACCACCCCACCTTGTATTTATTTTCACTGTAGCATACCAATACAAGGAAGCTCTATGAAGTGTTTTTAAGCTCTTACAAGAATTTGGGTTCCGTGTAGGTCTGTCTGCTCTTCTTAAAATGGTAAGCGTTTTGTAGACTGGTGTCACATTTAAAAACAGCTCTATACTCAAAACTGGTTCAGAAATACAGTGTTCGTTTGTGTACTGTAAATGAACAAAGAGGTGGTGTGTGCATTCTGTATTTAAGAACTGGTAAAACTTTGAAATGTTCTTTTGTCTACATGCTTTGTTTTGCATACATTTGCTCCTAAGCAGTGTGCCTTCTATTCAGAGAAGTTGGTTTTGGCAGGAATAAAGCATACATGGAGTGCCTGATTCTCTGAAAGTTATGCAATACAGCCAACAAGCAAACACAGGCTTAAACATAGCCACTCTAACACCTTGGAGCAGAGGAGACCTGACCAACCTGCTCACTGCTGATTAATCTGTTCTATCCCAAAGCAGTGGCAGCTGTGCAAGTACAAAAAGAAACGAAAAAAATTAAGCAAACCACCACCCAAAACCCCAAAACTCCCATACATAGGGATGTATCAGCATAAGGTACACAGTCATAATCCCTGTCCGTGAATGCTGTAGATAGTAAACAGTATTGAAATATTCTTGAATTGCATCCTGTATGACCTGGGTCATCTAGCAGCATGAACAGAGCAATAGGTAACTCTGAGCCAGATATTCTCTTCATTCTTCTCTGGTTTCTGCATTTGAGCCAAATCAGGAGGCTGCCTGCTTGAGTGACACACGATAAACCATCATGTGATTGCATTCTATACTACCTTGGCTAAGTTCTCATATGTGCTTAATCCCTTTGGGTTAGAGGGTGAGTGCACCTAATAATTGGTCATCCACTGTGTAATGTGATAAGCAAACGCTGGTCCGCTAAACCCTCCTGGACACACTGTCTGCCCCATAGGCTGATGTGTGCCAGCCACCGCACAGTAAGGATATGGGTGGGGTAGTCATCGCCATCTCTTTGTCTGTGTCCTATGCAGAATGAATAATGGCCCTGTTATAGGGTATGAAGAGGATGTTGGAAGGAGGACGACTTTCCGCCTTTCTTACCCAGAATCCATCTTCTCAGATCCGATTCACTATGACCCCAATACGACTGTTGTTCTTGTTGCCTTCAAACCACGTGACCTGAAGTGGCTTTGGGAGATACTAAGTGGTCAGAAAATAGTGAGTTTAATTATTCATAGACTTTAGCTTAGCTTGCCGCATGTTGCATGAAATACCTGGTTTGCTTTTAGCCTTAGTTCTCCTTGCTGGAAGCACTGAATCTCCCAGTCAGTTTGCTCAGTTTCCCTTTCCCATAAATGCTTCTGTCCTCTTCCTCACCCGCATATTTGATCAGTTCCTCACTCAGTTTTCAACTTGGAAATACCTTTGTATCCTTCTAACACTGTTTCATTTTCTGACATGCGTGCAGTAGACATCCCTCAGATCAGTTTGTCCTGTGCACTTGGTAGAACTGCAGAATAATGTTGGAAGGTACCTCTCTCTGGAGGCCTTTAGTTCAAAACCCTCTTCAAAGGAAGTAGAGCCATGTTCAAAGCCGTATGAGGTTCTCAGAGCCCCTTTCCAGGTACATTTTGAGTGTTTCCAGGGATATTTCTGTAACCCGTGTTTCAGTGCTGCAGCACCATAAGAAATAATTTTTCCTCGTGCTTTCACTGTGCACTTCTGAGGGGAGTCTGATCTTGTCTTTTTTTGGTAAAACCCTACCAGATAATTGAATGTGGGCTGAACAACCCCTCCTCAGACCCTTCTTGTTTGCTGTGTGGTCGAGTCCCCCAACTGTTCTAGTGGCCTTCTGCTGAGCTTGGCCTGATGCGATGCTTGCACAAGGAGGAGCCATTAAGCAGCATTTGTGAGACTGCAGGAGGGAACTTGAGAGTGATAACTGCTGCCTACCTGTTCTCTGTGCTTTTATTAATGTTGTCCAGTGCATGTTGAACATTTACTCCCTCTATAGCATGCTGCTGGTGTGTATTGTCCATCAGGGACCTTACTGCAAAAGCTGTTCTCCAGTTGGCCTTAGCCAGCCTCTGCTGCTGCAGTGGGCTATTCTGTTGCAGAAGCACAATTTGATGCATGTTTTTGTTGAACTCTGGGAGGCTGAACACTCCTCTTCAACCTTGGATTTTACTCTGGTTAGAATTGCTACAAAACTGAACTCAACCGTTCATAGCTGTTAAAAATATTTGCTTGCCTATTTGCTTGCCTATTACAGAGTGCTAAAGGCTTTTGGAAGAAACCAGCTCTGAACATGATATACAAATCTACTCAAATCAGGGTTCTCGATCCCAGCATCACCAGAAAAACAGCTTATGAATGGCTTCGTTTCCCAACAAGGTTTCCCAAAAAGGAGGTAATTGTTTTTGCTTCTGTCCCTTTTAGTTTTGTGCAACCAAATGTATACTCAGAGGTAATTATCTCTTATTATAGTGGACTATCTTTTTGGTGCACATTGTGTTAGTTTGCATGTAGGTGGGAAAACGAATTCCAGAAAAAATGAGTAGGTTTGTATTTCAAAGATCTCTTTATGGACTCTGTAATTAGTATTAAATGAGACTGCTTTTGCAGTCAGACATAATTTCGTTTACAAAATTGGGAAAAAGACTGGCATTGGAACATGGCAGATACAAAAGGTCTCTAGAAATATTGAGACTTGAATTATTAAATGTAGGATATGTTACAGTTTCTTAGAACCATAGAATCACTAGGTTGGAAAAGACCTTTGAGATTATCCAGCCCAAACATACCTGTCCACTACTAAATCATATACCTAAGCACTTCATCTACCTGTCTTTTAAATACCTCCAGGCATGGCAACTCAACCACCTTTCTGGACAGCCTGTGCCAGTGCTTGATAAGCCTTTTGGTGAAGAAGTTTTTCCTAGTGTCCAGTCTGAGCCTCCCCTGGTGCAGCTTGAGGCTCTTCCCTCTCCTCCTACTTATCTCTCTGTGAAGAAAATGAGAAACAAACAAACAAAAAAGCCTAACAAAAATTCCCACCAAAAACAAAACATGAAAAAAACCCATACCAAACAAAGCCCTCCAGCCTCCCTGCAATAGTAATTCTAAGACTGCTGCAATTTTATGCTGCTGGAGGCGGGTAAGGACTAGGGAGCATACAGGATATTACGGCCCTGTGCTAATGACATATGTCTAGCAGCATTCTTGTGCTTACCAATTTGATGCTAAGCATTGTAATGAGTTAACTGACAATTTGGATGTAAAAATACATTTTAACTACTATTTTATGACTGAAGAATGTTTGTGATAAAAGGTAAATCTTCAAGCTATGGACTTCCCTTGTGCAGTCAGGACTGGCCATGTGCTGTTCAGCACAAATACAGTTCCCTGGGGTCACATCATTGCATGGAGCTGCTTCATAGGGATCAGCCAACGGATATGTGTGAAAACGTTTGACAGGCTGTCACTGCAGAGTGTCTACTACAACTTTTTTTTTTTCTGTTTTAATCTTTCTGGTGTTTGAGGGAGTAGAGTTTGTGGGGTTTTTTTTTGTTTTTTTTTTTTGTTTTTTTAATTTGGGGGGCAGTGGTGTTTTGCCTTCCCCCCCCCCCTTTCTCTGTTTTTTTAACTTTCCTTTTTTTGAACCTACTGGTGGCTTTTTCCTGCCTTATTAACTCTCGAACTGGAATACCCAGTTTGGCTGCGTGTTTGCTGGTGCTCCATGGCATTTCATCTCTTATGCTGAGGGTGGGAAGAAAGCAGAGTAGTTGGGTGCCTAATGGTCTCCTAAGGGGCCACAGGAGATCCGTGTCTTCTATGGTTCCAGAAATCCCTGCTGTCTCTTCCTGTGCTTCCCTCTCAGTGGGGATAAAAGTAAGACCAGTGCTGTCAATGAGCCAAACAGGCAAATGTACCCTGGAGCTGGTACCAACAGGTCCCTCAGTCGCTTTGGGTTCTATGTGCGTCCTCTGCTCCTTTCCTACTCACTGGGTGCCCCTGCCCAGAGCTGAGGGAGAGCACATACGTACTTGGAGCCCCTTTCTCCTACCTCCTCATCCCACTTGCTCCATCCCATGTGTTTTGCAGCCCCTTGTTCCAGGTGGCAGCAATGGTTAATCTCAGGCGTGCTTGTCCTCATTTTTCCTCCCATCTCCAAGGCAGTCCATGGCTGGGAGCCTGCACATCTGCAGTCACTCACACAGCTGATGCCTAGTGTCTTGGTTAAGCTGCCGGTCATGTCTTGGGAGTTCCTGTTGCCAGAGTGACCTTTGGAGGACCTGCTTTGGAGCCCTCTGCCACCATAGCATGTCTCGGGGGAGGGCTGGGGCTCTCTTTGGTGTCCTGTGCTTCAGGCCCCTCTGCTTGCAGGAGATATCAAAGACTGCTATAGTTTTCCCTACTGTCTCTGCATTTTCCATTAAGCCAACCTTATGTTCTTTGTGTACACAGTTATGCATAATCCAGCAAGCATTTCTGTTTCTTAGTTAGCAACTGTGATGGTGCTAGCAGAGCTGAGAAGAAACACTGTAAAATCAGATATGCTGCCCCAGCAGCGCTGAAGTCAGAAACTGTTGCAGAGTCATTTCAGGGCTGCGATTATTCCCATTAAATGTGACTGGCTGAACAAATTTCATTATAGCTTGAGGATATCTGGATATTGCTAGGGGAATAGTGTAACAATACATTTTAGAAGTCGTGTTGCTTTTTTTTTTTAGTGTATTCTTTTGAGGCGAACTTCATGATAGCCAAAGTTAAACAGAACTAGCTGCAACCTGTGATATTCTTGGTATTTCAAATAGCACTAATCCTGACCTGTAGCATTCCAACCGTAATTTTTGGATCCTGTTTGGTATAGACATTGCGACAGAGTCACCACTAAGTTTATGCAATTGTGGCCCCCAGGGCAGAAAGTTATTTTGCTAACTGGCAGAAGCCCTGGGCAACAAGTGTTTTAAGTTGATGTTACTTTTTGAATGCTCTGAAAGAACAAAAAAAATCTACATAAATGGTGATAGTTCAATTCTATGACTTCAGTTAGGCTTATGGAGCTGCTGTTAGTAGCATTTCCCTGGAAATTTGGTCTTGTATCATACAATGCAAAGAAGTATTTTTTTCTGTGTTATTTGGTACATCTGTCTGTCCTCTGTGCCGAGTTGTCCAGTACTGGCTTACCTAGTTAGTTTTAATTTTTTTGGAAAATGAACTGAGCCTTGAGTAAGAGACGAAAAAAGCACATGATTTTTGTGCTCAGTTGAGGTTTGATTGCAACTACTGAAAGTGTTTAGCTCATTTAGTCTGTGGTGAAATTATTATTTTAGCTAAGAGGGGCATTAGTGCCTGAAAGTTATGTCCATTTCTGAGGGTACATTTTCCCCTCAGCTTCATCACTTAAACCAATGAGAGTTCACCTCTCTGTACAAACCTTGCCTCTGTACTTCTGAAGATAATTTTAGCTGCTGCAAAGAGTTATGTACTGGATCAAAAGATAGGACAGATAATTGCAATCAGTTGTTCTCTGCTCTTGCATAAATGCTAATTTTTTGGGTTAGGTGCTCTTAATTTTGCATGGTTTATATCTGTTTATGACCTGTTGATATTTTTACATTGCATTTACTTCTGAGCTATATCACTGTAGGGAGTGTCATGGTTCAGCCACCCCCAGCCTGGTCAGCAGCTAAATGTGGGCAGCTGTGATGGCAATCCCTGTCCTCCCCCATCTCGCCCCAGGGAAAAGAGAAAATGGAAATGAAAGACATACTTATGGCTTGAAAGCTAAAACAGCTTTATTACTAGTACTAATAGTATTGATAAGAAAATAATGAAACACGTACAAATATATGAAATCAAACCACCCAGTGACTCCATGCCACCACCAATGCTGCAGAGCAGACGTGAGAAAAAGGTTCTGGGCTGGACTCAGCAGCAAATGGGACCTGAACTGGGTTCAGGAACTCACAGATCTGGGGCAAAAGGGCAGATAAGGCCTGTACTAGACACCAGCCATCAAAGAAGAGGGCTTGTCCCTCATGATCCCTCAATTTTATACCAAATATGACACATATGGGATAGAATACCCTATTGGTCAGTATTGGGTCACCTGTCCTGTCTGCCTTTCCTTGCAGGTGTGACCCATTTTCACCCTCTTGACTTACAGCATTCCACCATCTTGATTATGACCTTTGTCTCCATAGGGATAAATGTAGGCAGTGGCCTTTCTGCATACCAATGCCCTGTTACTTTAGAGATAATTATAAATTTTAAGTATTATATCTTCTAGAGGCAGATACTGCCATAAAACTTAAATTAACTTTCGGAAAATGAAGTTACTTAGATGAGGCTTAGCTGAAAATTTAGAAAATTAATTCTGCTTTAGCTCAAACCAGAGCAGGAAGAAGTAAACAATTTTACAGTTTATTTTCTTCTAGTGGAAAGTATGGGGAAGGTATAAAGCTGTGTCCCTTTGGCCCCTGCTCTGAAAACGTTCAAATGCAGCCAAGTTAATGCAGCAGTAACATTCATGTATTTTTAGTTTGGTGTTATGAAGATTTGAGACATACTGTGTTTTTCTGTTTGCCTGGATCTTCATCTTCTAGAAACTTCTGAACACCATCTACTAATTCAGTTAAATTAGGTGGGGTTAAATGTTCTCCAGTATCTTGAAGCCTATCCAGTTCTAAGAGGAGCAGAGCAGAGGGATGGGGGGACATTCTTGATGTCTCTGCTGAGGGAAGGACTACAGCGTGGGCTCAGCCTTCACTAGAAACCAAAGAATCCCAGGGCAAGCCAACATTGGCAGATCATGGAAAACCTGTGGGCAGCACCTAACTAATTGAGACATAAGGGAGTCAAACCACAAAACCGAATGTCTGTGGAAGAGCCAGGCTGTCTGATTTCTGCTGCCTTGGTTCTTAGGCTTGCTGTTCCCATCAAGCAGCCAGTTATTTATGTATATGTGCTGTGTTTCATTTTAGAAACCCAAGCATCCAACAACGGGGCTAATTGCCATTACACTAGCATTTCACATATGCCATGAAGTTCACCTGGCAGGCTTCAAGTACAACTTCACTGACAGAAACAGTTCTTTGCACTACTACGGCAACGACACAATGTCTCGGATGATACAGGTACAACAGCGTGAATAATGGTATTAGCGTCCCTTGTGCTATACTGTATTCTGCAATGTCTGCATGAGATCTCTGTTTATATGTTCTGCTTTGCTTTGCTTTGCTGGCACTGTCCTTAGGCTTCATAGCTCTTGTTTTAGAGGTGTATTTGCTAGCAGTGTTAGAACATGAATAGCATTTGTTTCTGTTTGCATTCTGTGCTGGTTGCACAATTTCTCATAGTTGCCAAATGTCTTAAAAAAAAAAAAGTGTGTGAAGTGGAAAGCAAGGAGTTAAAGACCTATAAACTTGCAGTTGGGAAAAGAGCTGAATTTCAGACATTAAATGCAGAGAAGAACAGCAGTTCTTAGTTGGAGAGGGTTTGAAAAGAAGGAACCATTTACAGGAGGGAGAAGCCACACCTTGCCAGGGTGAGGGAGCAGCAGGAGGCTGGCAAACATCAGGGATGCTTTCTTCTCCCATCCTGCGGAGAAGGTCCTCCTGCTTTGCTACTGTTGTGGCTGTGTTTTATTTTGTCTCTGTACTTGTCGTCCTCTCTAACTCTGAGGAACTCCATCTCAGCCCTTTTTTTTTTTTCCCCATGTGTTTGCTACGCATGTGGAGGTTTTTTTTTTTTCCCCATGCGTATGCTACGCATGTGGAGGTTATTTTTTTTTCCCCTCCTTCTCCCTTTCCTGAAGGAGGAGAATAGGAACAGTGTCCTTAGGAGCCTCTCGTGTGTCTCTGAGTATTCCTAGGTGTCCCCTGCTCTGAGAATTTTCCTTAACTTGCTTTCATTTTGAGGTTCCTCTCTGCAGGTGCCTTTTTTATCATGTATGTAAAGCTAGGGAAAAGTTGATTACTAGTTGTATAGGCAACCACAGGTTTCCTAAAATTTTGACACTTTAAAACCCAAACTACTAAACAAAGCCCTTATTAATTCTTCAGTAGTTTTGAGTTGTAAATATTATACTACATATGTATAATATTTTATGCAGTATTGGTACTGCATCTCTTTAGTGGATTCAGTGTCTAAGATTGTCCATAAATTTACCTTGTGCTGACCTCCACTAACATCACTGTTTTCCTGTGTATCCAGGATCTGGTTACAGCAGGGATGGTAGTTTTGACTTCTTGAAATTGATTGACAGGACGCATCCAGTTTACAGATGCTCAGTGTGCGCTTTCCAAGAACCTGTCTTGAGCTTTGAAAATTAGTCTTTTTCTGACTGCTTTTGTTGTAAATGTGTTTCCTCTAATCAAGGGGAGGAGCTGGGAGAGTTAGTAATGAAAGGATTTCTGTGAGATCACGTCTCAACTCTTCTTGCCACTGAAGGATCATCCCTTTTCGCTTATGTGCTAATGGAAAATCTATACCTGTTTGAGCAGGAGCCAGTCACCTGGCTTGTTTTTTTTTTAGGAGACTGTGCTACATCCTTTGCCAAGAAGTCTTTCCCCCAGAGCATTCCTACTTACTCTTAGCATCTTTGAGGTATCACAGATACTTAAAAGGAAAGAACAAACTGATGCTTCTGATGATATTTGAATTTAATTTTTTTTGTTGTCTTCTCACATCTCTTTAGAATGAATACCACAACATCAACGCTGAGCAGAAATTTTTGAAGAAGCTTATAGACAAGAACTTTGTGGTCAATTTGACGTGAAAGCTGAATGGAAATATAAGGAACAATAGCTATTTTAAAGGTTCTAAAAAAATTTTATTTTTTGTATGATGTTTTTATTTTTTAAGTGCAGTATAACTGTTTACATTTAAAAGGATCACAGAAGCCTCGTCAAGGCAGAAGCTGTTTCTAAGCCTGAGGGTAATGGACTATTGCAAACAGAGTAAACTGAATTTCTATGAAACTATTTTATAATGGGAAAGCCATGAAACTCCCAATTGAAAGTATCAGGGATATAGAAAAATGTGATGCATATCACTTATTTATCAGTAAGAACTTTCCACATGATTATTTCTCTGGAATACTTTTGTTTCTGGTGTCCTCAAAAAGAGTAACACTGTCAAGAGACTGAGGTGATGAGTATTTAATTAGATGTTGGATGTAAAGTCTTGTATATGTCTTATAGTATGAAAATGGCTTTAAAATTATGCCTACAAGTCACTAGTGTATGTTTGGGAGAAAGGCAATTGTACAGTGTGTACAGATTTTAGTCTGCCCTACTCCTGAGGAGGGGGCATCCATCTTCAGCAAAGAAGGCACAAGTTCTGCACTGGCCATCGACTCTGAAGAGCTGCCTGCCTTTGCTGGTGGTGAAGACTATGCGGTCTCATTTGTGGAAACGCTGGTGCTTGTATTGTACCCAGTTTATGGAAAACCACCCTTCCCATGCTGTTTACTGTTGGTGACTTGACTTAGGGAAGAGGGTGTATGAAGACTGAAGAGTTGTACTAACTATCTGCGTGTCAGCTGCTTCCCCAGACCACAACAGGAATGTGATCTGGAGCAGAGATCTTCATGCATGAATTTAAGTTTCGAGGCAACATTTCTTGAATTCCTAGATCTCCAGGGCAGGATTTTATGTATCCTTCTCTTCACTCCTCAAGAATCAAGATATATTTTCCCAGCAAACACAGTCTCCTATCTCACATGCTGTAATGTGTTTCTGCCTTTGAAATGCATCAATATGAGCAATGAATGTTTCCGTTTTTGGCCACAGAGAAGACAGGGAGCATCCAAGATGTACCTCAGCTGAATTACCATTTGGCTTCTGTTTACCTCTGCTATCTTGACTTTTAGTTTTAAAGGTTGTGGTTGAACTAAATGATTTAGCGGTGGAAACTTACTCAGGATTTTAATTAAAACATTTAGTGAGTTGTTACTGTTTCTTGTATTGGTTTGTCTCAGACAAGCCTGCTGAATATGTTAAATCTGCCTAGCAGTGCCCTTGATAACTGTCGAAGAATAAGAATTTATATGTTGTTCCACTTCTCTCATAAGAGTGTGTATATATATCTTTTTTTTTTTAATTGTGGCCAGTTTGCTAGAAGATCTTATGATTATCTTAATCGATCACACCTAAAGAAAGCACAAAGAAGTCTACTTCAAAAGCAAAGTTGGTAGAAAAACCTTTTTGCCACTTTTTAATGAAATGATAGCGCTTTAGTATGTGTAGGAGCAGTGGAAACAATTACAATATGAATACAAACCTCTAACAGGTCAAGAGCAGAGTGTTTTGTATTCTCAAAAGCTGAGGATTACAAGAGTACTGAACGCAACTTCTTTGCTGCAGCAGTGTAGACGAACAAGCATTGAAAAAGCCATCTTTTTTTTCCTATTTGTTTTGCAGAGTACAACAGGTTTTTAAACAAACCAACCAACACCTTCTAGTAGTTCTTATCTCCTTCTTTAGGTCCTTGGCTCTGCTGTTTCAGAATTGGGGCAATGTGATTTGGAGAGGAGCCACAGCTGCAGGGGAGGAGGCTTGCGTTTTCACCTAATAACTCCTGAGCTTTGGTTGGTTTCAATCAAATTGGATATATCTGAAATAACTCCAGATGCCATAAAAATCTGGGGCAGGGAAGAACTCAGATGTGTTCCCAGAAAGGCACAGGCTGTGCTGTGGTGTCCTAGCTAGATGTGTCCCTCGGGCCCAGCTGCTGTAGGCAATGCTGCAGAGGGAGGCTCATTGTCCAGCTGTGCACAGGGCAGCAGGTGGGAGCATGGAGGAGAGCAGACTGCAAGAGATCCTGGGGCACCAGAACAGGTGACTGGTAGTAAACAAGAAATTTCTTGAAACAAGAAGTGCAGGAAATAATAACTTTTTACTAGGTGGCAGGAGGGCTTTTATGCAGTTATTTGTTTCCTTTTCTTTGCTTTTCTTTTTTCTTTTTTTTTTAAATGTGTATATTTCACAAGCTTTGAGGAGATCTTTGCTTAAAAATCTGAATACAAACAGGTGAGGTTTTGCATTGGAAAACAGCGACACCATTGGCTTTGTCTCTGCCTCCTATTTATTTCTCATAATTATTTCATTTAATTCAAGAAGGTTCCTATGTGACTCTGCAGCGATTTAGACTACTGATGTTAACAATTCAATGTGGAAAAAAAAAAAGCCAAGGTAAGTCTTTTCACAAAGGTCATGGTGTTGTCCAAGCTCTCCTTGCCTAGAAGTCCTTGGTAGATTTCAGACTTTGAAAGCAGAGCCTGGCAAAAGTGCAGGGATGCCTCTTCCTCCCTGAAAACCCACAGTCACTCCCAAAGCCAGTGCCCCTAGCTCTCCCACAGGCTGCTACCAGAAATCCAGCTGCATCTGTGTAACATCTTGCAGTACACTGACTGTGAGGTTTTGTTCTGGCAGAGCTGTTGAGTTTGCCCACTCCTCACTTAGAGTGCCTGGCTCTTGTGATGGTGCAGGCTGCTTCCCTCTGCTTCTCCACTGCTGTCCCTGGTGGCAGGAGGTGGGTAGGGATCTCTACTTTTAAGGATGCATTCATTTTCTCTCCAGAGATATTCTTCCCACTAATATAAACTGATTCCTTCTAATTTTCTTGGGAAGCCTCCATTTGAAAAGCCTCACTTGAAACAAATGGCACCCCCACACCTTTTACTTAAACAGTAATATCAACATTTTTTGGCTCTCCTAAGATTTTTTTTTTTTTTACTATTTTGTTTTGGATAATGTGTTCCTATATTCTCAGTGCATTTGATATGCTGACTACAAGCATTTATCCCTATCAGTTACTTCTTTTTATTTGTTCTTAATAAGCCTCCTCATTTGTATTACTGGCTTTTTTCTAGAATTAGGCAATACTGCCAGAGTTATTTTTCTCCCACTTCTATGCTTCTGCAGGGATTTTGAGTGTCTGAGTTCTGAGGCTGCTCTTGCAGGGTGGCTCTGAGTAATGTTTAGAGCCAGACCTGGTCACTCAGGGCTGAAGGAAGGGTTGATACAATTGATAAATCACAGGGTGCTGGTTTTAGAGGCTAGTAGCTTTCCTCTTCAATAAGCAGTGAGCCAGGTGATTAGTCCCCCTCCTCAAGATTTTTTTTGGTAGGATTCTGTGTACACCAGCCCTTGTCACTCACTTTGCATGGTCATGTTTGCTACTCTGCCTTGAGCATAGGCATTGGTTTTACGTGAACTTTGTGCAGGCAAGAATAACACTATATAGTGCATTTCTCAGTAATGCCCATGGACCAGTGTCTATTCTATCTGGACATGTGTTTTCACAGGTGTTTTGCAGTACCAAAGACTTGCCTTGGGACTTTTGGACAAAAGCAATAATGCTAACTCCAAATACTTAGATCCTTTGTGAGAGTGAGCTGCTATTAAGATTTTCTTTTTCTATTTTTTGTTGTTCTCGAAAGTGAAGTCTCTGCACTGGAATTTTCCTTCAAAAGCTTACCCCTCCCCCCTTATTTTTTTCACATCATCATCAAATCTGTCAAATTCTGAATGCCAGGGTGCTCCTAGCTTTATTTCCATTTCTGGTAATGGTGTAACTATATAGGTACCCAGTGTTTCCCATGGATTTTCTTTCTGCCTGTATCAATTGCAAAGTCAGATTGTTTTATCCCTTTCCCCCCCTGTTCTGGTCTCTGGCAGCCTTCTGAATTTCCAGACAGCAGCATACAGCATGTTTTTTTCTGCTACCCCTCTCAAAATGCTGCACCATCAGAAAGGCTCAGCTTTAAGGTGTAAGAGGACACACAAAATGAGCAGGATGACATGCTCTATTTGGCTTAAATTTTAGAGGTTTTTGTGTTCTATTGGGAAGATATTTTGTCCTCTGCTGCAATAATTTAGGGGAAGTACAGAGATATAACTTAAGAAGGAAGGTCACAAACTATTGCACTAAATAAGAATCTGAGAGTGTCTAAAAGGCATCACAAAATGACATTTCCAGTGACTGTATTGGTGATAATAATACAGAATCATGACTTTGGAGTTCAATACTTAGTGTGTGGTACCTCTTGTTTCCTATGCCACACTTTCCTTTATAACAATGCTGTGGGAGGTGGTATAAATACCTTAAATTTAAGTGGAATCTTTTTAAAGAACATACAAAGCTCAACATTTGGCTTTGGTATCAGCAAATACTTACTTTATTTGCCATTTGTCTTAACTTTTATGTGCCTCTAAAGTGCCAACTGTATTTTGAAGACATTCTTACTGTTGTTTCAAATCAAATTTTGAATGCTATGAATGGAAAGAGATTATTTTCCTGTGAATAAATTTTGTTAAAGACAGTGCCCTCAGGCTTATTTTTGCAAGATCAGTGCTCTGTTTCTGTGGTCCTCAGTGGAGGACTTCTACCGCCTTGATATTTGCTGGAAAGGCAACACAACTAGGCACAAACAGTCCAGGAGATTCCTGCAACACATTGATGATAATTTTTCTACAAGTGCTAGGGAAGAGCCGATGAGGAGACGTGTGCTCCTCCTGGACCTTTTACTAACAAACAACGAAGGACTGTTTGAGGATGTGAAGACTGAGGCAGCCTTGGCTGCTGCAGTGGCCATGAAATGGTGGAGTTTAGGATCATCCTGCATGGAAGAAACAGGACAGTAAGTGGGATTACAGTCCTAGACTTCAAGAGAGCCTCTTCAAAGACCTGTGGAGGAATCCCATTGGGCTGTAGAAGGTAGGGATGTTCCAATATTCCAGCACTCCTAAGGATGCATGGATCTCAAGCTTAGAGAAAGGAGTAAGAAATCAAGCAAACGAAGCAGAAGCCCTGCATGGATGAAGATAGAGTTTCTGGAAAAATTTCAGATGGAAGGAGAAAGTTTATGGGATGGAAAAAAAGACTGGCCACTTGGGAGGAATATAGCAGCAGTGTCAGTGTATACAGGGATATAACAAGGAAGGCTAAGGCCCACTTGCAATTAAATCTGGAAAGAGGCATCAAGGACAACAAGAAAGGCCTCAAGTGCCTCAGTAGCAAAAGGAAGACTAGGGCAAATGTGGGCCTGCTGCTGAATGACGTGCGTGTTCTGGTGAAAGAGGATTTTGAAAAGGTGGAGTTAGTGAATGTCACTTGCTTCAGTCATTACTTCTAAGGTTGGCTTTCAGGAATCCCAGACCCTGGAGGAAATGGAGGTCTGGAGAAAGGAAGACTCCCTTGAGAGAGGAGGATCTGGCTAGTGATCACTTAAGCAAACCAAATACCCACAAATCCATGGGCCCTGATGGGATACACCCAAAAGCGCTGAGGGAGCTGTGGATATTATTGCTAAGCCACTCTCCATTGTCTTTGAAAGGCTGTGGAGAAAAGGAGTGGTGCCTGAGGACTGGAGGAGAGCCAAGGTCACTCCAGTGCCCAAAAAGTAGGATCCAGGAAACTACAGGCCAGACAGCCTCACCTCCATCCCTGGAAAGGGGATGGAACAGCTCATTCTTGATGTCATCTCTAAGCATCTGGAGATGAATGTTATCAGGAGTGGTCAACATAGGTTCACTGTGGGAAATCATGCTTAACCAAATTGTGATAGCCTTCTGTGACTGGTTAGGTAGGTGAGGGGAGAGCAGTGTATGTTGTCTACCTTGACTTCAGAAAGGCTTTTGTCTCCTGTAACTACCTTGTGTAAGCTCAGGAAGTGTAGGATAGATGAGTGGATAGTGAGGTGGATTGAGAACTGTCTGGGTGGCAGCTTAGTACTGAACCCAGTCTTGTACAACATATTACTCAATGAATTGAATGAGAGGAAAGTGTGTACCTTCAGCAAATTTGCTGATGACACAAAACGAGGAGCAGCAGCTGATACACTAGAAGGCTGTGCTGCCATTCAGCAAGACCTGGATGGGCTGGAGACTTGGGCAGGAAGGAATCTAATGAAGTTCAACAAAGGCAAGTGCAAGGTCCTGCACCTAGGGAGGAATTACAGTGTGCACCATTACAGGCCATGGATTGACTTGCTGGAAAACAGCTCTGGGGAGGAGGATTGGGGAGTTCTGGTGAGCAAACTAACTATAAGCCAGTAATGTGCACTCATGGTCAAGAAGTCTAGTGGTAGCCTGGGGTGCATTACGAAAAGTGTGGTGTGCAGGTTTGTTGGAGCGAGAACCAAAAAACTTTATTATATGCAGTAGTTGGAATTAGTTGCAAATCAAGAAAAGAAATGATTTAAATGTATGTGATAGTTTTAAAGTTACAAGAAATCTTAAAACCTAGTTTTTTAGAAAGAGGTGTTAGTTACTTGGGAATGCTAGCAGTTTGATAAGAGCTAACAGCACCTTGTTAAAAACAGGAGACCATAAATCACTCAAGTAGCAAGATAAGAATAGAGTTTAGCTAGCTAGAGTTAATTAAGGAGGGATAGGAGGCGTGCAGGTGCAAAAAGGGCTGATGTCATAATCCACCGATGAAGTCATCGAAACATACATATGCATTAGGCAATGATGTAACCTGTTGAATATACATTAGCATGCAAAAGCTCACGAGGATAAATAACAGTCGTGTCGTAAAATCGGGGGAGATCAGATTTGGGAACTGCTGCCCCCTGATCCCTGGGCCCCCCCCAATAAAGCATCAACATATGATTTCCCGGAGTGTTATATGTTTATTGTCACACCAATGCTAACAGGTTGAGGGAGGTTATCCTCCCACTACTCTGCCCTAGTGAGGCCCCATCTGGAGTTCTGCATCCAGTTCAGGGCTCCCCAGCTCAAGAAAGTTAAGGATCTACCTGAGAGAGTCCAGCAGAGGGCCATTAATATGATTAGGGGACTAGAGTGTCTCATAGGAGGAAAGGCTGAGAGATCTGTGTCTGTTTAAGCCTGGAGAAGACCAAAAAGGAGATCCTATTAATGCTTACAAATATCTAAAGGGCAGCTGTGAAGAGGATGGGGCTGGACTCTTTTAGTGGTGCCCAGCAGCTGGACAGGGGGCAGTTGGCACAAACTGGAACACAAGAAGTTCCATCTAAATATCTGGAAAAAATTCTTTACTGTGAAGGATTTGGAGCACTGGAACAGGCTGCCTACGGAAGTAGTAGAATCTCCTTCTCTGGAGATATTAAAAACATACTTGGGCAGGGGTTTGGACAGCATGATCTCCACAGGTCTTTTCCAACCCTGACTATTCTGTGATTCTGTGTGTGCAGATGCACGCATGTGCCCAGTGCCATTTATTAATGTTGTATAAAGTACACACAGGTTTATCAGATATGGTATCAACTTTCAGAATAAACTTTGGTGCTTAGTAGAGAAAACAGCTGAAAAATTTTGAACCTAGGTAGGCTGAATAAAAGCAGAGCTGAGACAGTTTTTGTGGGCAAGATCAAGAGCATCCTCCTCCTGATTTTACCTTTTCATGTTTTTTTATCTTGCCTGTCTTACTGGGGACTTTAAAGCTAATGCTAAAATGAAAGATGTTTAAGAAGATAGTGTGTGACAAAAGACTTCAGATAGAAAGTGAGAGCAATACTTTGTTCACGTTTTGTTTTCCTTTTTTGCCAGTAAAGATGGGGAGCGAGTAGCTGCTTAGCTCATGGCTTTAGGGCATTTCTGGAAAAAACAATTACCTGACACAAGTAGGTATTCAATGCATTCATAGAATCACCAGGTTGGGAAAGATTTCTTTGATCATCAAGTTCAACCATTCCTGTCTGCAACTAGACCGTGTCTCTGAGCACCTCATCTACCTGTCTTCTAAAGACCTCCAGGGATGATGACTTAACCACCAACCTGGGTAGCCTCTCCCAGTGCCTAATGACCCTTTCTGTGATTTTTTTTGTCTGAACCTCCCCTGGTGCAGCTTGAGGCCATTTCCCCTTCTTCTGTCCCCTGGAAGAGGAGACCAGGTCCCTCCTCTCTACAAACTCTTTTCAGGTAGTTGTAGAGAGCAATAAGGTCTCCCCTCAGACTCCTCCAGCCTGAACAACCCCAGTTCCCTCAGCCGCTCCTCATAAGGCTTGTTCTCCAGCCCCTTCACCAGTGTCGTTGCTCTTTTCTGGACTCACTCCAGAACGTCAACCTCCTTCTTGTGGTGAGGGGCCCGGAACTGAACACAGGGTTCAAGGCGCGGTCTCACCAGTGCCACGTACAGAGGGAGAATAACCTCCCTGGACCTTCTGGCCACGCTGTTTCTGATACAAGCCAGGATGCCATTGGCCTTCTTGTCCACCTGGGCACACTGCTGGCTCATGTTCAGTCGGCTGTCAATCAAAACCCCCAGGTCCTTCTCCTCCAGGCAGCTTTTCTATCCACTCTGGTTTTTGAGGCAAGCATGATCCCTTAACAGTGCCTCTCTACGATGTGATTTCTCAGCTTCCTGCATGGTGTCCCTGTATCTTTTTAATTTGCACTCCTGCAAGGGCTCATGCTGAGTGGGCATCCACCCCTGGGCTGCCTGCTGCCCTACTAAACGTGATGCTGGGACAGTGCATTCCTCTTAGTGACTTTTTTTGGCTTCAGAGTGTCCTTTTGATATATGAATTCAGTGGGTTGAATGTTCCTTCCAACAATTCTGCTGAATGAAGACAGGAATTTTTTTTTAAAGATATTTAATAAGATATTTTCTTCAAATCAGTACAAAAATTTTAAATACAAAATTATTTGCTTTTGACATATCTCATATATTCTGGGAACATACTGAAGTCACCAATTCCTGGTGAGCTGTCCATCTGTTCCTGACACCGTTCCATAAAATTTCTGAGATAAAGCACCACATTATATCACTGGAGTCCTTAGTCAATGTTAGACTGCATTAAACTCTGCATTTAAATAATGGTAATGCCAGTTAAATCCAATCTTAGTTCTGCATGAAAAATCTAGATCATTTTTGAATCAAAAGCAGTAGCGTTAGCTAAAGACATTGAGGAAGTGATGAGTACTTAATTCTTTCAACTAGTGTAACAGTGTGTGATGTGCAGCACTGTACAGGGAACCACAGCAAAGTACACTGCCCTTCGGAAACAAATACTTCTGAGGCGAGATTAGCACCATTGATGAACAGACAGGTCTTGCAGAGAAGTTGCTCTCCTCATGTACAGAAAAAGTCAAGGTCTGCAAGTTCTCGTTGACAATAGGTAACATAAATAAGGATTGTAAATCAGCTTTTATATAAAATGAAGTTCTCAGATAGATTTGCATGATTGGTAGTGCAGGTAAAATTATCCATTGATCTCAAATAACAAATTAGTTAATTAGCAAACAGATCTACTCCTGCTTTGCCTAGTCATTGAAGAGTAAACTGATTAAATGTTTGCTGAGTGGCAGAATAGACATCTCTTCTGACAAGCCAAACAGACACAGGCTCTTAGCCTGAATACAGAAATCCCAGGGACTTTGTACTGCCCTTTTGTATTGCCATGTGTTGGCCAAAATGTCTCAGTCACAAAGCAAATGGGGAATCCTTTTTTTTTCTCTGATCTACCTCATCTGCTTCAACTGTGCAAATGCAGATGGAGGCTTCTCAAATGCTGTGGCATTTGGAGGTGAACCCAGCACCTGCTGGAGTCAGTGGTGGTATTCTGGGTCCAATGACTGCTGGAGAAGGCTCACTGGGAATAGTTACACCATCAATACTCCTTTTCCATCATAAATAAATTGTTCAGGAAAAAAGCCCATACTTGCAGGAATAATTTATATGGGGAAAAGGGAAATAAAGGTCTCTAGCTAAGAGAATCTTTGCTTGTCAGGCAGACCTGCTGTCAAAATAAACTCCCGCCCAAACAAATAAAAAGCCCCTCATTTTTTTCCATATATTTTGAGACAGACCCACTCTGGCTTAAGTCACTGTTTTCATCTTATAATTATGATCAATGCAACAGTCAAATATGCAACAGGAGCAAGTGACATACACTGAGTTGAACCTCAGTACTGAATTATTGTGAATGAAATGAAGTAAGCATGGCATCACAGAAATATATAATGTACAGCTAATACGTACCCCTTGGGTGCAAAACAACTGTTTATGAACCTGATACACATCTTTAGATAGTTCACCATACCTTTTTTTTATAACTAGCTGTGCATAATGTTGAACTTTGTATTTATTTATTTATTTATTTTGTACAACATGGTCCAAAACGGTCATAAAATGCATCTGTCATGGTATAAAGGTTTGAAGCAGAGAAGAAAGATTTTGATTTTGTGTGTGTGTCTGTTGGCTTTGTTTTACATGGGATACAATAAATATCCTGAAAAAGACGAATGAACATACTGCCCAGCATAGAGTCCTGCTGCCTGCTCAGATGGCATTTGAACGTAAACCTTGTCTCCGTGCATCAGCTGGACAACAGCACTACCCGAAGCCTGGTCCAGGAAGCCCTTCTTGTACTCATCGTAGGTGTACATCAGTGGCTCATTGTTCTTGAACAACGCCACCCAGACGCTGGCCCCTTTACAGTGGACGTGGTAGGCGAAGTAGTAGACTCCGGGGATCTCACAGGTGAAGATCCCTGTCTGAGGGTTGTAGTTCTGCCGGCCATTGTAGAGAAGCTTGTCAAACTTCACAGGCACCCCGACGCGGGGGAAAGGGGTGAGGAGCTCTGCGGTGAATGCAGGCATCTCGTAGACGATGCCGCCAGCCTTGCCTTTCTTGCCCATGTAGCCATAGGGAGGCTTGACGCCCTCTATCCCCGGCCCCACCTCAGGCAGGTACTGTCCCACAGCTGGCGGAGTGGGTGGGATGATGACTGGGGGTCCCGGGGGCCCAGGAGGTCCTGGTGGCCCCTGGAGTCCTGGCTGGCCGGGGGGACCGAGTGCCCCCGGCTTCCCTGGTGGTCCCTGCAGCCCCGCGGCACCAGGTTTGCCCACGCCAGGGAAGCCAGGGGGTCCGGGCATGCCAGGCTCCCCCTTTGCCCCCGGTAGCCCTGGGGGGCCAATGGGACCACTGGGTCCTGCGATGCCTGGGATGCCTGAGGGCCCCTGAAGCCCCTGGGCACCTGGGAGCCCTGGCTCGCCCTTGGGCCCCACTAGCCCCGGGACACCTGGCAGCCCTGGCAAACCTTTCTGTCCGGCTTCCCCCTTGGGCCCTGTGGGTCCCGGCAAACCCCGCAGCCCAGGGGCACCCACTTCTCCTGGGAAGCCTGGCTTCCCTGGAAAGCCCTGCAGGCCAGGTTCACCCTTGGGTCCAACTGGTCCTGGTGGCCCCATGGCGCCGCCTTCCCCTTTGGGTCCAGGGAAGCCGGCGGCTCCCGGGGGGCCCATGATGCCCGGCAGCCCCGGCTGCCCTGGCTCTCCGGGCGGGCCCCCCATGCCGGGTGGCCCTGCATGCCCCTTCTCCCCCTTGGGCCCCATGGCGCCCGGTGGGCCCCCCATGCCACGCTCACCCTTGGGCCCGGGGAATCCCGGCTTGCCAACACCGGGGATGCCGGGGGGCCCCGGGAGGCCTGGCAGGCCCTGCTCCCCCTTGCCACCCGGGAAGCCTGGTTGGCCAGGAACGCCATCCTGGCCGGGTTTGCCGATGCCCGGTGGTCCGGGAGGGCCTTGGATGCCGGGGGCTCCTGGGGGACCCTGCAGACCCAGCTCTCCTGGTGGCCCTGGCTTGCCCGCAGGTCCCTGGGGGCCAGGGAAGCCAACCATGCCTGGCTTGCCCACCCCGGGCAGCCCCACGGGGCCAGGGGCACCGGGCAGTCCAGGGGGTCCCTTCAGCCCTGGCAGACCCGGGATCCCGACGCCCTTCTCCCCTTTTGGTCCTGGGATTCCAGGGGCGCCTGGAGGCCCCTTCATCCCAGGCTCACCCTTTGGCCCTGGCTGCCCCTGTAACCCTGGAGCACCGGCTTTTCCAATGCCAGGAAGCCCATGAGGTCCCGGTGGTCCTTGTGGCCCGGGTATCCCCATGGGCCCCACCTCCCCCTTTGGTCCCATCTCCCCTCTTGGCCCCGGGGGTCCCATCACCCCGGGTTTTCCCGGCATCCCTGGCAAACCTGGCTTCCCAATTCCTGGATATCCTTGTGGGCCTGGTTTCCCTTTGGCTCCTGGTACACCGTGACCGGGTAAACCTGGTGGCCCCGGTGGCCCTCTTGGACCAGGCTCACCGGGGGGACCTTGCTCACCCCTCAGACTGCGCACAGGCATCTCTGGGTTGGAGAGAAAAGAGAAAGAGAAAAGGGAGGGGGAGAGACAAAAGGTGATGGCAGTCACATTCTTTCAGAAGCACAAAGGCAGTTTCACATTGCATGTGCTCTGCTTGTTATGATGCCTCTTGGTTTTGTGGTGGGCAGGGAGGTGAAGATGGCCTCAGGGTGGTGGTTGGAAGGAAGAGGATGTTTCTGCTGTTTTGCGTACCCCGAACTTGCATGTGTGTTTCTGTTTCTATAAAATAGTTATTTTGCATCATACTTCTTTATTTTTTTGCCATGCAAAAGTCATTTGGGTTTTACTAGTGTTTTCTGCTCACACAGTCTTAAGCAACAAAATCAGCTTTCGTCCCATATTTCTGCAGACTAATTTACTTTTAAGAGTTTCTTCAAGACACAGAAGCTGCTTGGTGCTCCTGTGCTGTAGGAGTTCTGACATAAAAAAGCATTTGTCAAAGGGGTTTACACTAAAAAAATCAATTTAAAAAGAGTGAAAAGATTGTACCAGTAAGAGGTTTGTACATAGGTATGACTGCTTATCCACCAAGGCTTTGGTTCCCATTAAGGAATTACTGGAAACCTTCAGCCTTACCCTGCATCTCTAAGCTTCTACAGGTTTTTGGTGTAAGCACATCTAGTACTCTTCTAAATACTTTAAAAATGTTTTTATTGTCCAAACTCACAGTTTTGTGCATGTGACCACTTAGCATTGCAATTCAGGGTGAGGGAGTTGCCACGTGGGAGTGGTTGTGCTGGGGCTGGTTACTTTTCAAGCTGTGTGCTTTTTGTGCTAAGTGGAAAGTCTGCTTTCCAGCAGATATGAATAAAGAAGCGAGAGGTTTGGATGAGCAGGAGAGATGAGGTTTCAGTGAAAGAGAATTAACTGTTCTTTGGGAGGCAGAAACCCTCCCTGTCTGCATGTGTTGTGTTTTATGCACGTAGAAAACCTCCTTTGCTCACGAGATGTGTTGGTTTTACTATGGCCAGACATGCTTGTTCAGACACTACAAAAATAGGCCCTAAAATCTTCCATTTACCTCTGAAGCCAGTGAAGGCTGTGGTTACACTGAACCTTCAAAAAGAGTTAACCAGCTTGTCTGAACTCACACAGACACTCACAAGGACTTCATGACACTGGTTGTTCCTCATTTCCCTTTGTATTTCGGACATTTTTTGTTGCTTTCTTAAATATCCTAATATTGTCCAAACTTCCTTTAGAGAGTACTGAAAGTGCTTGTACGTGCAGAGCTGTGCAGTAATGCTCTGTACCTTCAATGCCTCCATTATGCTCATAAATAACATACAGGAAAAGGACTGCAGAGTCAGAGCAATTATATGTTTTTTTCCTGCAGGCTTCTAAATCACAGGGTCTGGATAAATCCAGACAAAACAGTGATATTTCTGTAAATTCTGATCTTGGGGCTCTTAGCTCTTATTTCACGTCTGGTTGCTGCAGTGAGAGTGGGAGCACCTCCAGACAGGACCCCAGCCTGCCTGCCTAGGCCATCATTTGAAACCCCATCAGAGGTTTTTCTGCAGTCAAGTGGGATTATGAGGTTTCTCCCAGCCTTGAGCAACCACTCCAAAACACTTGGGCCAGCCCTGGGCACTAGAGGCTCCTCACACGTAAGGCTGCTCAGAGGCTGTGCTGCAGCCCAGTGGATGACTGTAGCCTTTCTCTGGTGACCCCAAGCTGCCTCACAGCTAATGTGAGCCTGTTAGCCCACCTGTGGCCAGGTACTGACATGGCAAGTCCTTGGGGCACCTGGGTCAGCAGCCTGCGCCCCATCCTCAGGTATCTCCAGGCTGATGGTGCTATGGGGCACCAGGCCAGACCGCGCAGGGGTGGCAAGGGGCAAGTTGAGCCTACCTTTCTCTTTCTTGGGAGCCATGTCCTTGCCGAGCAGAGGCATCTGCGGGACCTCTTTCCTGTACTGAGGCAGATGGGGGTACTCTTTCCCATACTGCATGTGGGGTACCTCCTTGCCCATGTGTTGCATCGGAATGCCTTCCTTGCCCAGTGGCATGTGAGGTACTTGTTGTCCAAGGGGTTGGTACTGGGGCACCTGGGGTGGCAGCTGCTTGATCCCATAGTAGACTCCGCCTTGAACAGACCTCACCAGCTCTATGTAAATGGTAACAGCTACTGCCAGTAGCTGCACAGGGATGAACAGCATGGCCATCACCTGCAAAAACACAACAAACCCCACAGTTAGGAGAAAGTGTGTTTTCATGCTGTGTATTTCCTGTTAGGGCTGACCTGCTCTCATTTTCTGCAGCAAACTGGACCTAAATCTCTGCAAACTGGCTCTGGTTTGTGTGTTGCACTAGAGGATATCCTACAGCAGGTCTGTATCTGGTTTATTGGAGCCTCTTCCTCAATAGTACTATTATAACAAATGTCCTTACATGCATTTGATTTTACACTACCCTGTATGCTCCGAGCACGGCCCTTTGTGGTTTCTCCACACAGGCATCTGCTCCCTCCTATCCCCAAACTGCAATTTGCTGCTTTCTCACTTGTGTGATTGCTGTGGCACAAGGTTTAAGGAGCTCTTCCGTGAGTTCCAACATGGAAGGAGGAGAAGGAAAGGCATGTGGGTGTTCTCTTAAATGCTTTCCGTCCAAGTAAGATAAATTATCAATACCTTTCTGCTATGCTTTCCATAGTAATGAAAGCTCAGTTTCTGCAGCTTAAATCTGCGCCTAGGATTATGCCTCCTGGCTACAGAGTCTAGGGGCTCTCCATTTCTATCTCAGCTCCTTGCCAGTGCTCCTCCAAAGCTGAGCTTTGATCCCCTCAGCCTTCACAAAGAAATGGGCCACCATTGCATTTGGGCATGATCAGCCAGTCCATGCTTTTCTCTGGGGATGTTCAACTATCTCCTAAAGGTTTTGCCCCACAGCAAGCTCTGTCCCCACTGCAGCAGCCCACCCCAGCACCTCGCCAGCCCAACAGTGCTGTTTTTTTTCCCTTATCAAAACATATGCTTGGGACTTCTTGTATGAAGTTGACTTTCCTTTCTGCAGCAAGGGAATTAGTAGCAGGTGAATAGGAAATCAGGAATTAGGAACTCCTTAAATGAGTGCAAATTTAGGGGCAGCTTGAGGTAACAAGGAGACACGCCGTGTGTTTGAGTACTTTGAAATTTGTCCCACAACCAAGCCTGGTAGGCAAGTCATGGTCTTTTCCAGTGCACATGGCAATTGCCAGGCCTTATGGCTGTGTCCCCTTGTTCCCTG
>WAAB01001945.1:51101-96850 GCA_013389865.1 Piaya cayana
TGGGGCACCTGGGTCAGCAGCCTGCGCCCCATCCTCAGGTATCTCCAGGCTGATGGTGCTATGGGGCACCAGGACAGACCGCGCAGGGGTGGCAAGGGGCAAGTTGAGCCTACCTTTCTCTTTCTTGGGAGCCATGTCCTTGCCGAGCAGAGGCATCTGCGGGACCTCTTTCCTGTACTGAGGCAGATGGGGGTACTCTTTCCCATACTGCATGTGGGGCACCTCCTTGCCCATGGGTTGCATCGGAATGCCTTCCTTGCCCAGTGGCATGTGAGGTACTTGTTGTCCAAGGGGTTGGTACTGGGGCACCTGGGGTGGCAGCTGCTTGATCCCATAGTAGACTCCGCCTTGAACAGACCTCACCAGCTCTATGTAAATGGTAACAGCTACTGCCAGTAGCTGCACAGGGATGAACAGCATGGCCATCACCTGCAAAAACACAACAAACCCCACAGTCAGGAGAAAGTGTGTTTTCATGCTGTGTATTTCCTGTTAGGGCTGACCTGCTCTCATTTTCTGCAGCAAACTGGACCTAAATCTCTGCAAACTGGCTCTGGTTTGTGTGTTGCACTGGAGGATATCCTACAGCAGGTCTGTATCTGGTTTATTGGAGCCTCTTCCTCAATAGTACTATTATAACAAATGTCCTTACATGCATTTGATTTTACACTACCCTGTATGCTCCGAGCACTGCCCTTTGTGGTTTCTCCACACAGGCATCTGCTCCCTCCCATCCCCAAACTGCAATTTGCTGCTTTCTCACTTGTGTGATTGCTGTGGCACAAGGTTTAAGGAGCTCTTCCGTGAGTTCCAACATGGAAGGAGAAGAAGGAAGGGCATGTGGGTGCCCTCTTAAATGCTTTCTGTCCAGGTAAGATAAATTATCAATACCCCTTCCGCTATGCTTTCCATAGTAATGAAAGCTCAGTTTCTGCAGCTTAAATCTGTGCCTAGGATAGTGCCTCCTGGCTACAGAGTCTAGGGGCTCTCCATTTCTATCTCAGCTCCTTGCCAGTGCTCCTCCGAAGCTGGGCTTTGATCCCCTCAGCCTTCGCAAAGAAATGGGCCACCATTGCATTTGGGCATGATCAGCCAGTCCATGCTTTTCTCTGGGGATGTTCAACTATTCCCTAAAGGTTTTGCCCCACAGCAAGCTCTGTCCCCACTGCAGCAGCCCACCCCAGCACCTCACCAGCCCAACAGTGCTGGTTTTTTTCCCTTATCAAAACATATGCTTGGGACTTCTTGTATGAAGTTTGACTTTCCTTTCTGCAGCAAGGGAATTAGTAGCAGGTGAATAGGAAATCAGGAATTAGGAACTCCTTAAATGAGTGCAAATTTAGGGGCAGCTTGAGGTAACAAGGAGACACGCCGTGTGTTTGAGTACTTTGAAATTTGTCCCACAACCAAGCCTGGTAGGCAAGTCATGGTCTTTTCCAGTGCACATGGCAATTGCCAGGCCTTATGGCTGTGTCCCCTTGTTCCCTGCCTTTGCTTTTCCACTATGCAAAGATGACTTGCACTCAATCTGTGCACCTGGAAAAGATCCTACTGCGCACACACACACACACCAGCTGAGCTTTGCCAAACCACTTGTCAGGACCTAGTGAGACCAGGTGTGATGAGGGTGGCCCAGGGAGGCAGCTGGAGCTTCCTGCTGCCCACTTATAATCCTGTCCTTCCCCTACAGCCTGGCTCAACATGGAGGACAAAAATCCCCTCGGTCTGTGGCAGAGGAGCCCAGCCCCTCTGCCCCCTGTGCCTTAGAAGGTACAGTTTGCAGGGAGAAGCTTTTCCCCTTTTCCTGCTTTGGCTGTGGCTGTTCCTTGCCTGAGCCCAGCTGCTGGCGGGGCTGCAGCCCTGGCTGCCCTGCGCAGGGTAGTTCTGCAGCAGGTGGGGGGAACGTGGTGGGGGACAGCTTGCCTGGGGGCAGCATAACTCAGCATGGGCTAGGATGTGTTCTTGCAGGGGCTCTACAAAGATACAGACTTGATCAGGAGAGACCAGGGGAACATGTCAGAGGTGGGTGGGGTTGAAGGGAGGAGATGTATTTATGGAGAAGAGGGCAGCAGGTGACTCTGCTTGCCTCCCCTAATGATGTACAGCGTACCTGTGCAGTGTTTTGAGGCCTCCAATATGGGCCTCCAAACAATCTGAGAGGGTGGAGCTTTGCAATGGGCCTGTAAGGGACTCATGCCCAGCAGGCAGAGTGTGAGTGGGCTGCAGGGTGGCTGTGCAGCTGGTCATGCTCAGAGAGTGGGTCAATGGCACTACGGCTGTCAAGTCCCAGAGTCATTACTTGTGTTTTCTCCTCTTGCTGCTATACAGCTTAGCTCAAGCACTGGGTGGGCTGGCAGGGCCCATCCCAGAGAAACTTCTCTTGCTGCTCTATGCTGTGGTAGACATTATTGACCAGATGGTAACACTGGATGCAATTTTGGTTTTATGTTTTATTCCTGCTTGAAGTTCCCCATTGACTTTGTATTAGCAAAACACCTGGAGAAATAGTTGCTGCTCTTTTCTCCTTCATTTTGTTATACAACATCTAATCTCTCAACGGAAATTATTGTATTGTCCTTACTGAAGATGTAAGTGGAGGCTAAATCGAAATTGTGTAGTTAAAACAACCAGCAGAAGGTTATTTTTTTCAATAATGATCCTAAATAGACAAACTATGGAAAAGATGGAACTATGTGCTACCAGCAAAACAGATCTTTTAAGAAAATGAAATATCAGTGAATAAACACTAGATGGAGCATATGTTGCACAGCTGAGTTTCTACAGTCACTTTCTCTCTCAGGAATTTAAGGACTTGGATGTAACGAACTGCAATGTGGCAAAGAAAAGCAGAGCCAAGATGTATGGGATTTTGTCAGTGTAACTAAAACCCAAGCAGAGTCACTTATCCTTGTTCAGCAAAGCATTTCAGCAAATGCTTCATCTCCAGTGAGCTGAATGTGGCTTTTAGCCCAGGGCTGGCTGCTTTGCTGTGAGCTAAATGATTAGGACCTTAGGGCACAGTATTTCTGCTTAAAACTCAATAGCACTGGACTGTGAGTACAGCCTGTGCGTGAGCAGTTACTGTGGCTAAGCTGGGATGAAGTAACTTATCCCGCTGCAGCTACTTCCAGGAATAAGGACCCCAGATGACCTTTTAGTTGAGAGGGAGCTGTATCCTGTCTCTTGTCTCTGTTGGCCTTTCTGTTCCTTTCTGTACCATAATGAGTAAATGCTTTGGCTATTTGTGGCTGAGTAGGGTAACACCTGCCTCAGTTTGCAGGGAAAATCCCAGCCACTGGAAAATTTACAGTGTTTTCTGCATCTATCCCAAGTAAAAACCATTGCCTGTATGAAAAGAGAAATGCAGTGAAATCTTTTTAAAAAATATGTATTAGAAGACATTGGATAATTTAGGACTGCTGTTGAAACCTACAAGTATGACGGGTATGGTGGATTTTGAAGAATGAGGTTATTAAATTAACTTCTTGGCTACTTTGTTGCTCTGGTGGACAGTTTTTGGGAGTTTGTTTTTTTTTTTAAAGATAACTTCAGTGGAATAAGTGGAGAGGGAAATAGGTAAAATTCCTTTGGATGTGATTTTCTCCTTGTTTTTATTACAAAACATTGGCTTTGTGTGCGAGTGGGAGCTATTAGAAATAATTGAAAAACATTTCCTACGGGGAGACACTGGCCTGCCTGCAGTTCAGGGTGAAGTCAACCTCCTGCTGCTTGTACTGAGGTCCCTTGGCCGTTCCAAGCATCATGCAACGCACCTGTGGTTTAACAGGCACGACCATGCCATACACAAGATGTTTTTGTGTGCATGTCGAAATTTTGAGGGAGATCAGGCAACACTTTTAGAGATAGGGAGGCTCCAGAAAATGAGGTGATCTCACTACATCTGTGTTTCCTTTAGTGTTTTTTGACTCGTGATAACCAAAACAGTGTGGCCTGGAAATGATACATAGCTTCTTATCTATTGATTTTGGCTGGGGCTGGTACCTGTGACTAGCTGAGGTGGAAGGTGGAGGATTATTTACTGAATAACCTCAGGCTTGATGGGACTTGGCTGACATCTTTGTGAGAGGAGGTCGGAGCCTTCCTCATGGCTTCACATGTGCTCTCGGGGTCTTGGGATTTGCCACAGGTACCTGTTTGGCACTGACTGTATGGCTTGTTTCTTTCTCTGCTCCCAAAGAAAGGAGGGATCAGACAAAATTAGTCTTGAGAAATGTGGAAGAGTGGTGTGTGTGACTACTACTGCTCACTGCCTCCTGGTAGTGGGTCCAGCTGGATTAATGCTATCAGATACTGTCACGGTAAGGTAAGTCTGCCCTAAAGCATGAGGTATGCTTGGAACAGTCTTTCATTGCTGCAGCTCATGGCCCATCTCATCCTAATCAGTTTCTCTGAAATGTTATTTATGTACTGTGAGAGAATTTGAAGGTCTTTTTTCTCCTGCCCTGCAGTTTGTTTCTGAATGCCTGGGCGCACAGCTCTAGTTGCTTGAAGACCACACTAAGTAACCATCAGCACCTTAAAATGCCTGAATTCTAATGAACATCTTGCTTTTTGGTTTTTAAAAGAAGTGGATAGATCTAAACGTTGGACAGATCCTTCAGAGTTTATGTATAGTAAAAGGAGATTTTCACAGCAGTGACCAGAGTGAGGAGGAGAAAAAACTGTGGTGAAGACGCAGCCAAAGTGTAGGACTTCCCACACTCTTCACCCAAATCCCAGCAATTTAGGGATCATCTCCAAACATATTCATGTCATGTGATCCAATGTGTTTTCAAAAGTATGCACAGGTATCAGTCAAGGTATCAGCAGAACGATAATCTTGCTTTAGAATAGGATTTTCCTGGTTTCTGTCAAAAGCAGTGGGAATATGTCTATGTACTTATGGAAGGTAAATCAGTGCATGTGTGCGCCTTTAGAGAAGTTGAAGGGTTCAAGAAACCAGTTTTACCTTAACTGTTTGAATGCCTGAGGGAAGATGAAGGAGAAGCTACTGTGCCTTCATAGTGAGTGAAGCGTCATTTTGCACCAGTCATTCAGATTAAAACACAGTAAACGTTTTGCTTTACCTAGGGTGGGGAAACCACTGGAGGGTGAAAGAACGTTGTCCTAAACCACAGTGTTCAGTGGCTTGTGTGTGAACATGTGTGTCTGTCTCTGTGGGTGACAGAGTGTCCATGAAAAACCACATTTTTTATGGGCAAAGCTCAAGTGAGAACATTTCTCAATAATCTCGTTGGTAGAGCTATTCTCCTGAGAAAATTAGGAAGGACCCTCCTCTGGCTATTTGTGTTTGTCAGTAGAAACTAAAGACAAAACAAAATGTACCAGCAGTGCTAATTCTTAAATTGGTGTGAAGAAATAATGGCTGGACTAGCCTAATTTTGCAAAGAATGTATGGAAAGAGTGATGCCCGTCTGTGTGGGACTTGAAATCTTACAAAGGGTGGAAGACAGACTTTGATTTATCGGTTCCTACAGGGATGCAATCACTCTGCAACCAATTTTGGAATTAACTGAAATTTATCCATGTCTCAGAACCTCCAAGACACTCACCCAGAGACTAGCCCTATGGGCTTAATTTACCCTGCATTTTCTTGAACTGCTGTGTTTTCCAAAGAGGCACAAGGCATGAGTAGATCTCAGTGACCTGGACCCTCTGCCCTGGGGTCACTTCCATTGGGGCTGCCTACAGCTGCAGGGAGCTGTTCCCCACTGTGCTGAGGGGACAAATTTACTAGTGCTCAGGTTTCCACATGGAAAATGACTGCTGCAAAACTTGCAACATAAAATTCCTAGTGACTCCAGAGATTTTGTACCCAGAAGGCGGCTATTAAAAATATTTGCTGCTAAAAAGCTAATTTCTCTAGGAGATTTTTGACTTGAGACTTAAAGTGGCTAGGACTATGGCTGCTTTTGGTGTAACCTTGATGACTGATTGTATTACCAAGTATCTACAATGGTGTATCCATGGATGGATCTGCTCTTGGGGATGGGAAGGTCCAATCCCATGGCAACATTACGAACCTCACTAAAGTCTCTCTTTGTCATATAGAGACACACAGGGCAAAATCTGCAGCACTACAGGCTTAGGGAAGAGTGGCTGGAAAGCTGCCTGGTAGAGAAAGGTTTAGCAAGCACTGGAACAGTTGCCCAGGGAAATGGCTGAGAAAGAATCCCTGGACATATATGCTTTAGTAGTGGACAGGCATGGTTGGGCTTGATGATCTCCAAGGTCTTTTCCAGCCTAGGGATTCTATGCACATAATGCAACTGAACTGGCAAATAATACGTTACCATATGTACAAAGCAACATCACTGTGCTGCAGAGAACTGGTGGGTTAGATGCCAGGTTGCCCTCCATGGGCATTTCCGTGGCTATTCCCCAGCTCGCAGGCAGAGGTATATGGCAGCTGGTGTGGAGTCAAGGAAAAGCTACAAAGTCTTACAAGTTGATAACCATTTTTTTCTATTTTAATTTTTAGTGTTACTTTGGTAAAAAATAACCTATATTGTTTCTGTCTTCTACAGTATAGTTCCCTTAAACCACTGCAGGAGTGTGCATACCCCTATCCCATGCATATTTTTGTTAAGGTCCCTACCACCTGAAGAGCATTAGATTAATCACTGGGCACATAATTTTTCTATTTGCAAAATAATTCTGTTAGCCAGCTACCTTTCTTCTAAGCAACTTCAGGAACAAATGGGAAGAACAACTATCAAGACCTGTAGTTCTCAGGACCAGAGAAGTGAGAGGTATCTTTAGACATGAATAGTCAAGAAAATACTGGTTGTTCTCAGCAGCAGTGCTGCTACACAGAGGTGACCTAGTCAGTGATCTTCCCAGCATGGTGTTATCCACAGTTTTCAAAAATTCTATTTCAAAACTTAATCTCAGCTAAAATTAATTTCTGGATTATCAAACTCCTTTGAGGACTAACTTGTTAATAGGTGAGTACTTCCTGAAGGGATCTGAGGATGCCCTGCTCTGCATGGAGAATGAATTTTAGTGGGAACTTGTATTTTCAGGGTCAGGAAAATCCAACAACTTTCTGCTTCCAAATAAATTTGTGTTTGATCAGAGCTGAGGGTGCCATTCAATACACACTTTACCACTTGAATATAAAGCACTTTTCTGCCTTTCTGTGCCAAACAAGTTTTCGTGTCATTTGTGCAGATGGTTTTAAAGTCGCAATCAAATTAATTAAACTCAGTTTGGGGGGATAAACTTCTTTTGATAAGTTCAGTCATACTCCATATAAAAACAGGGAGTGAAGGCAACTACATACACTTTGGCACATATTTCTTCTGAAAGCTAACCAGTTTCATAAAACAAATTAAGTCTAGCTACACTGATTTAATCTTATTTTCAGCAGTAAAGAACAGGAGGATAGTAAGGGAGAGTGCAGTCCCTCATCCATGCCATTGGCAGGAGATGGTTGCTCCATGCCTGACTTTAACCTAAGCAGGTTTGGGATTAGGGTCCAGCATCATTTTACTTTTAATCATGCTTACATCTTCATTGAAGGCAATATATGTTTCTTGAGTAGGTGAAGAGTTTACTTCACCAAAGGGCCTTTAAAGGGCCTGTGTATTCAGTAGGGAGGAAAAGTAGGATTTACAGTAAATGTAATCCTGCCTTCTTGTCTCTTGTGCAACTCTTCCCACAGAGATCAGGTTTATTCTTCTCCCCTGCCCCCTTTCACTGTCCTCTCCAAGGAAACAAAATAGAGTTAAGTGTCTGTGTTCAGTTTAGATTACCAAGAAACAGCTATTGTTCAGTATGTTAAAAATAAATTAAATCATATTTTGTTCAAGGTCTAACAACTGTGTCTCATTATCATGTGGTATTTACTGAATCTAAGACAGTCATAACAAGAATTGTCACAATAAACATTTTAAAATGCACACATGCATAAACCTGCTGCTAATGGGGAATATTCAATATAAGACAGATGTTTATTTTTATTTTTTTAAAATTATTAATGGTGCCTACAGTTGCTTTCCTAGAGAAGCGTGAAAACAACTAAGTGCCTTCATCTTAACATCCATTAATTGTCTAAAAGCTATCTTTGGCTTCAGTGGTTATTATACAACCTTTTCTTGCAATGCTTGTGGAGATCTCTGTTCATCCATTTCCAAAGACAAAGCAACTGCCTCTGCTCTGGTCTTTTTGCCAATATATCCGTGCATATGGTCAGTCTGGACGGTTACCCAGCTCTCTGAAAATAGCACCCTTGAACTTCCCACTGTATATTTCAAAACAGTGTGTATTTGCACGTGTGTCTGTATATATGCAAATGTGAAAACAATTGTTTGTGTACAGGTATTTATGTCTGCATATATCTGAAAACACACATCCTCAGACTGGAAGGAGCCATCATGAGAAGGAGAAATTAGGCAATGCAGATGTATTTATGTTGCCTTTAGTCTTCTGCCCATGCCTAGTCTGCTGTGAGCCTACCTACGTAAGCCTACCTATGTGGGCCTGGGTAGGCATCTCCATCTCTCTGCAAATCTGGGCATGATTAGATTGGCATCTCCACAAACCCAACTCCCAGGCACAGGGCTCTGCTGACTCAACACAAATATGAAGCTCATGATTTGTGATGGTATTCAGATGCCTGGTTCTAGTAATTGATTTCCAGGGGAGCTAGTCTCTTGCATGTCTTTGAGGATCTGCCCAGAAGCTATTTGCTGGAAAATGCCTGAAAGCTATTTGCAGTCAGATGGCAGGGAGCAAGCTAGACGCTGCTAGCCAGGTGACCACAGTCCCTGGGGATGCATCCCTCTTGGGTGGTGGTGTGTCTTTGCATGGATCAGTGTCTGACCTCAGGGTGAGGAGGAATGACCAATATGGGGGAATGTTTGCAGAAAAGCATGCGACTTTAATTATGGGATTAGAATTAATTATAGGTAGGATTTAGCAAATACCTGCCTTTGAATACATTTTCCTGTTCTTTGCCATATGCCATGTGCTTGAATCCTCTGCCTAATGCTCTCTTCTGGGCAGTTTGCCTACAGTCTTGGTGGCAGGCAGCTTTGATGGAGATGCTTAAGTGACTGCCACTAGTTCCCTATTCAGCGATCAGCTGCGTGAGGCATGTAAACCCGGACCCAATAATGTGGAACACACAAAGCGATCAAAGCATAGAGCTGCCTGTCTGCTTATCAGCACGTAATCGCCCTCCTGGCGTGGAGCCCAGGACTGGACGCCAATGCATACGAGCACATATTGTTTGTTCAATGTGGGAAATGAACTGAGGGCTACTTCTCTGAAGTGGTGATGCTACTGGGCACTGCAGAAGGAGCTTCTTGTGGGCCACAGGCACTAACATCATTCAAGGAATTTGCCTCATCAGATGTAAAGGATTTGCTGTGCGTGGCTCACTAGACACAAGGCTGGTTTTCATGGAAGTGCTTTTATAGTCAACCGATCACCTCCTTGGGGTGTTGTTAGTTTGGGGATTGTTTTGGTGAAAATGCTTCACATCTACTTCCAGTCTCCTACTCCCAAATAAATGCAAAGACAAACAACCGGAGATGCGCTGTACACTGGAGCGCTTGATCCAGTAGACTGAACCTCAAGGTGTTGATAATGAACTATGGTGATTACTGGTTGCAAAACAGTGTGGATGGGGAACTACAGGCTTTCATTGGGAAAAAAAAAGCTCCCTTCTCAGCTGCCGTTCATCGCTCTTGGCATTGCTTTGCATTGAGACTGGTTGTGCTGGCTGCATGCAGTACAAACCTCCCAATCTTTCATGGTACAATTGTTTGAATATTATTATGGTACAATGGTTTGTAAAGTGTATCAGAGCATTTTGCTATTTTAATCCAAAGCAGTGCCTCTAACAGTCCTGCTATGAATTATGCTCTCTGGTAAAAGTGTAAAAAGTTTCCATTTCATTACTTCTTGGTTTAGCCAGCTACATCTTTGTGAACAAGCCATATGCTAACAATTGGCTCTAAATGACAAGTGAAAAAACTGCACAGTGTTAAGCTTGTTAATAAGTAAAATGCTCCATCTTACCAGATGTATGGGAGTAGAAAAAGTCAAGGAAGAAAACTGACACTTTCTGTGGCAATTAATAAAATCAAATGTATCCTGAATCTCCACCCAAATACTCACAAATGACAGAGAATCTTATTCTGGAGTATATCTACCAGTTTTACTGCTCAGCGAACTCTTAGTTGCTCATTTGATTAATCAAAGTGTTGTACTAAAAGCAGGAAAAAAAAATATTCTCTGTGAATGTGCCTGGAGTCCCTGAGGGTCACAAAAGATCAACTCAGATTATATGTATTCTATTTTAATACAGCCTCATAAAGGTTTTTCTTTGATGTGCCTGGAAAGACTGCTTAGAGGGAGAGCATTGTGTGAAGTAGATCTTGATATCTTTAGGAAAGCTTAGATGTGTATGCAAAAATCCCATTCATTAATATCTTCAAAACAAAAATAGGTGCCAAAATACATATTTTTCTTACATGCTTCCCAAGAAGTAGCAATAGAAAGGAAAATCCTTGGTAGTGACAATGTCTGATTGTTACAGATGTCATAGGGAAGATAATATCTCTTTTTATTAGATTAAACATTATGTAAAGCAGTGCAGATGTCTGCAAATGTAATATTTGTGTAGGCTTGACTTTTTGGACTAGCTAAGCTATGATTGGTGCCAGACCAGAGGAGATGAGGGGAAAGTGGTCAAAAACTGCTCTTGCACTTCTCTTAATCCTGAATCTGTAACACCTCTTCAGTCACTGGTGCTGCTTGTAGTCTGACTTACCTTGCATGGCCTGTGGGCTACCTGCAGGCATCCTGCCACATCATGGCCACTGTCACTCTATCTTTATTTGGGGGATAAAAAGGCTGCACTATGTTCTGGGTGGTTAAAGCTCAGCCACAGCTTTGGGAAAGGCAGGTGCCTGTCTCTGGTACCACCAAGATCAAGCTGGTGCTGTGCAGTGGGGCGTTTCGGGAGGTGAGGGCTCCTGGTGCCTTTCAGGTGCCTGAGGTAGGCAGGAGGGCTGGCTCTTTGGAAGAGGGTAGGTATTACCCTCTTTATTATCTGTGATCAAGCAGGGACTTCTCTGAGGTTTAGAACTATATTGTCCCTCCTCTTCACTTCTCCTTTTAACACTGCATGCATGCTGATTACATCTAAGTGCTTTACAGTGATCTAGACAGGAGCCATTAACCCCTAGAAAGGCTTCAAGATAATGAAATCTCATTAAGATAAAGAATCTAATTCTGGTTGCAGTAGTTCTTTGGTTTAAGCCTTTTGGTTATAGAGAAAGTTTGTTTCAAGTGCTCCTTATGTAGTGATCATACTCTAGTCTTTGCAACCTGTACAGTGTTTACTTTAACAGTACTGGGAGTTCTTGAGCTATAAAGCAAGAAAACTGTGTGGGACTCTGAAATACTTGGCCTGATCTTAATTTGAAATGATTTATTGTTCTCTGTGACTCCTGTTGCAATCCTGTGCCCTTACACTTTGCCTTCTTAACATAAAATTTGCTTGACTGCCTCTTTCTTAAGCTGGCACGACATAACATTTCTGTTCCTTTTCTCACTTTGATGGCGTACAAACTGCGTTTTCTTGGCTCTCACTCTCATGCTGCTTCATGACTGGTTTTTTTTCTGTTTTTTTTTTTTAAATAAAAACAAAAGGCTTTGGAAATTCTGTTTTGTAGATGAAGTCTTGCCACTTACAATATTTCTTTTCACTGTGCTTTTGTGAGCCTGTTGAGAGAAAAAGAAGCTTCTCCCTCCCTCATTTATATTTTTACTGTGTTGTAACTTTGCAGCTCCTCAGAACCCCAAGTCCAAGTGAGACATGGAAACAAGGACCAACGTCTGTAAAGTATTTTTCATGAAAAAACTCCTGCTTCTCAGACAATTTTAATAGGTAGGTTATTTTCCATTAAGAAGATTCTTGCCCTTTGCATTCTTACCTCTGCTGAAACAGTGGAAGAAGTTATTTTGCCTTAGAAGGTTAAACATACTAGACCACTCAGATAGGAAGTTTTAAAATTATTTAGCAACATTTGTCTTTGTATTTTACTATAAAGTATTGCAGATACCATCGTATTTGTTAGGATGTGCTGATCTTAGTCATGACTCTACACTGTTCATTCAGAAAACTAAAGCAGACACTATCTTAGGATCATCTTCCCTGAATGAATAAATTTCATTTCTTATACTACTTTTCTTGATAGAGACTACAATGACAGTACCCACAACTAAATGCTCAACTGATCAAAATAGTTTCAAAACAAGGTTTTTGGTTTTTATAAAAGACCCTTTGTTCTCTGGGCCATATCTATGGCTGGACACGAAGCTGGAAGTTGCTAGACTCTTGAGAGTGGATCTACCAATGTACATCTCTTCATGATCTGGTACTTGGGCGCAATCACCAACAAAACCTCTAGTTTACACTACACTACCACCATGGCTGAACTGCACACATACATCCCTGTGTCATGCCAGACAGATCTGCCCTGTTTCAGTCTACCTTGACACATAACCACTTGACCAGTCAATGGACAGAGAGACAAAGATTGGTGCTTGTTAACAAGTATAACCTGTACATGCCTATGCAGATGCCACACTCTTCCTACTCAACAGGTGCAGAAATAAGGGTAGCATGACACCACCTAAAAAACCTTTCAACCCGAGTTTCAAAATACTCCACATAGGTTTGATTCGGTGAATACTTATATTAAATGTTTGACATGTCTCTCAAGAAGCACAGTAAAGAAAAAGGATAGTTCTGAAACACACAGACACTCAAGATGGCCCCCTCCATGACTCACACACACTTACCCTGGGTCCATGAAAACATACAGTCATATAACCTCCAAAGACGTCATGAAGAACAATTAATTTCCTATATACAATGTGATGTGCTATGGTTTAAAGGACTTAAAATTACCATCTCTATCACTGTGGAATAACCCTGCCAAGGCCAAAGGAAAGCAAAGCCAAGTACTGAAGAGCAAAAGCTATCAGTCACTCACTTAAGCCTCTCAACTCTACTCCAGGAAAAGAAAAATTAAATCTTCAATGCAGCTGTCTGGACACCCAATCACTGGTAACTGTAAAACTAGCAAATATACAGGCTATAGAGCTGGTCAGTGCTCTCCTGTTTAACTGTTATAAGACGCCTGTAGTGCAGGGTGTTGGCCTAAGGTTCCCTTTGTCTGCTGCTGCCTCCTGAGGTTTCAGACAAAGTCTGTCATGGATTTTCTCCTCCACAGACCAACTTGGGTCTAGTGTGACCTGTGCCAGCTCCCACCCAGCTCCTGGGAGCTGATGCCTATAGCTGACTAGCTGGGGCATGCCTAGGATGTAGGAAATGTGCACTTCAACACCATTTCCTAAAGGAAGGAATTAGATCTCTCTCCTAAATCCCTGGGTAAGCTTGTGCTTGAGCTGCTAATGGCTGCTCAGAGTTTGAAAGAAAAATTTGGCACCTGCCACCAAAGAAGGATTGTGGACTATGAGCTAAGAGTTGAGGGACTTGTGCCTGTGATCTTCATCTACTGGAAGACACTTAAACCCAGGAGAGATCAATGATTTAGGATGAACTGCAGTCTTCAGCTTTTCTGACCTGGCTGGCTGAGGCAGCTCCACAAATAGTGTATTTTATGAATCCCCCTCCGAGACATTCAACTCCCCTTATGCACATGCCTGGAATCCAGGCATCTAATTTAGGCACAGGAACTCTATTTTGGGCATCCCCTATCTGAAAGGTTCTATGTCCTGTATTGTAAATCAGCTGAGGTCTTCGTTTTCCCTGCCCAGTTCTCCTTTTTTTTGTTTCAGAGTCTGGGTTTCGTTTTTAAGCAGATATGCATTTTTATTCTTTTATCTCTACAAATGAGTAGTTAAGATATGTGCTAGCTATTCCCAGGATGATGCAATTGAAGCAATGATTAACTTTACAAAATCTGGTGTTAGAAAAATCTATGCACTTAAATAAGATAATTTTCTTTCCCAAGAATTTTGTCCACCATATTTTTACTGTTGAACATCAGAACCAAAGGTTCATCACTACCCACAGGCCATGGCTTAACCAAATAAAAAATAAATCCATTGGGCAGATATTTCTCTAGCAAGGAAAAAGGTGTCTTGTTTCTCTAAATATTAGAATGGCTGCTGGCAAAGCTTACAAAGATTTTCTTTTGTTAGTTTGTTTTGTTTGACTGTGGGATGGAACACCTACATGAATGCTAAGTTAGGTCAAGAAACTTGCTCAGATTTTCAGCTGTTAGAAGAAATCATGTATTCTTAGTATAAATATTTCTAATAGGCTTTGTTGAAAGCCTGTTTAACAATGTTAAGGAAAAAGATAAGATGGAGGACATAATTATAGCCCACAGGCAGAGAGGTCAGAGTGGGTTTCTTTTAGGTCTGAGCTGTATTCCCTGAAAATTGTTGCAAAATTCTCAGTAAGTTATATAATGAGGCTGATTAGATCTTGCAGGAACGAGCTCCTTAAAGGACTTTACACGTAAGTTGTGCTAGTAAAGTCATCCAGGGATTCATGTTTCCAAAAGATGTATTAACAGCTTTGTAAGCTCCAAAACCCTTCGAAGGATACTTTGGCAAGTGCTAGTACTGGACACAGGGTGTAATTTAGGCTATGTTTAGAGTAGGAACACTTTACTGCTAAAAGAATACTACATGGAAAATTGCTTCTAGCTGTGAAGCAGCCACACTGGCAACTCTGAGCAAAACCCTGCTCATGCACACACACCTAAGTATATGGACACAAATAAAACAATCATTAAGAACTAAAATAAATAAAACAAAACCTCCCAAGTCAGCTTTGCTGGTCTCACTGCATCTATATGAGTAGATTTTGGTAGCGTAACTGTTTCACACTGCTGACTCATGGGACCCCACAATACAGCAGCTTCATGGAAGGCCAAGGAAGAAGCACCTGAATGAAAGCTGGGTAGTGAATGGAAGTGAGCACATGAAGGAGTTAACTGAGATACCAGAAATTTAGCAGTTCTCTGCTTGGAATTGAGGGCTAATACGATTTCTTCCGCTGTCAACTATTTAAGCTTTAATAATAAATCAGTGACTGTAGTGACAAAAACCTAGGTAGGAGTTTACATAATCTGTACGATTGTATGACATCCATGTTTGCTCTTTCATTAGATACTATCTTCATTACAGGTTTTTGAAAGTAACATTTCAGAGAGGAGGTGTAAGGCAAAGAAATGGAGAGTTTTCGTCTTTTCTTTTAAGATATAGTGGGTAAAATGTAAAAAATACTGCCAGATGACAATGCATTGCTCTGAAATGCAGATTTGGATGGATTAGTTTCAAACAGTATCTATAAAAAAATATCACCCTCCTCTTTTTCCCCTTTTCATCCTAAAATGCAGCACTGGTAATCAAAATCACCAAGAAATTAAACAAGCAAGCAAGCAAACAAACGAACAAAACCAGAAACCCCCTACGCAATACCTTTCATTGTTTGGCAGACTTGTTTCTTTTGCCTATTTATGCTCTAGACTGGATTATCTCCTAATGTCTGTAAAAATCTCATAAATCAACTTTGAGAACTGCTGTTAAGTTCTACCCATGCCTCTTCTCTTCCCGAATCCCTTCTTTTTCATTCTCTCTTCTCTTTACGACTAACAGCTCTCCCTTGTTTCATCCTTTCTTGCACTTGTATTTATTTCCCATATTATGCAGTCTTTTAACAGTGGTCAGTTGTATTTACTTTTTTAAAAATTTGTAATAACAATTATGTGCCATTATGTCTTTGGTTTTGAAGGGAGTCCTCATCTAGAGTAAATGTTACACCTGAAATTAACTTGTCTTCAAAGGGTTAAGCCATGATGAATCATTTAGAGGAAGGAGAGAGGTCTATGATTTCTCCACTTACAGTAATCAGTGTATTATGACCATACACGACTGGTGTGGCACACATAATGTAGTGATATTTACTACAGAAGAGAAGACAAATCTACTTATTTTTCATTTGGAGATGCAAAATTATTAACACAATATCATTGCAGAATTTTCCTGGCTAGTTTTCCCTTGGCTGCCTCAGGCTGAAAATGACTGCTGAAGTTTAATACTTTATGAATCCTTCTGACTATGAAGGTCTGGGGAGGCTCTGTGACACAGATAAAATGCAGAAGTCTGAACAGATATGCTAGAAAACTATACACAGTAGAGACTGTAACTTGGAGAAACATGTCCCATCAGTTCCTGTGCATCAATTTACCCTGGTCAACATCTACTTTTTAAAGTGAAAAAAGAGAATATTTCCTGGAGTTCAGTATTTCAGGCCTCTACAACTGTAAAGAAAAGCCCTACATGATCTGGAACAGATTTTTCTCAAGTGACTCAATTAATTACTTCCATGTGACCATTAGCAACATTAGAAGCTTGTGAAATTCAACAACTGGGGAGCTGGTCATTTGTGCAGATAGGCAATTTGACTTATATAGATAACCCTAATAATTTTTAATGAGAAATCTAACTTGTATAAAGTTTGATAGTTGTTAAAATATTTTAAAATGTATCTCAACCTATTTATATGCAGACAGTTATCCATGCAGTAGACTGTGGCCTGTTTTTCTTAATCAAGCAAAACTACAATGAGAAGTTTGCTCAATTAAGAATCTAAGAATTTGGCTGAGTTTTATTCAGTTCTTGGAAGCTGGGAAAACTGGTCTTTCTAACAATAAGTGCCAGTGCAAAATATTTAGGCAAGGAACAATTGTCAGTTTAGATCTCTGAAATGCCCATTTTCAGACAGTAATATCAGAATCACCCTGGTTTGTGTGAGCTTAAAAATACTCAAACTCTCACCTACTATTGTGTAGCTAAGTAAAGAGGTATGCACTACTGACCCAGAATCTGTCCTCAGTTATAGGAGTATTTTCACTGCAGTGGAGGCAATTCCTATATATAAATAATATATAAACAGAAATATACAATATAATAGACACAATAACAAATAAATAAATAATGTTTATGAATAACCAATATCACTGAGTCCTAACTTTTGTATGTGCTGTATTTATTGGTATCAGTATCGTGCTGTGGTCACAGTGTGATTATAGTGGTTAAGTGTATCTAGTCTAAAGTGGACAACAGTGATTGTTATTCAGTCAACTTATGTTGCTAATGATAACATTTAATAGGATGTCACAGATGAACAGCATTACTTGACTAGCCCCTCTGAGCTAAAAGGAAAATTTCCAAAGATGGAAGAGTTGGAGTATAAGTGGGAGAGATGCTTTCCTTTATTTTTTTTTTTAAAGAAAATATTTTTCTTATCATTCTTTTAATCTATTCAAAACTATCCTAAATTGTTCCTGGAAATAGGTCTGGAGATGTCATGAGAACAGACGTTATTTCATGTATTATTTCTGCTATTTTTTTTTTTTTAACTGGCGACAAAGATCCCATTTAATTAAATGAAAGCAGACTTTGGCTGCCTCTGTTGACGTACAGTCCTACAGGCAGGAGAATGAAGGAAGAACCTGTAAAGTAAACCTATCTATTAAATTAAAAATACATACTTAAGTTCAGACTTGACTTGTTTTACAAGGAACTTCCAAGAAAACATGCATGTGGATCCCATTTCCTGCAGAAGTTTGCTTTAAACACTCATGAAATCAACATATCATACTTCAAAGGTTACTTAGTTCAGCTAAAAGTAGGGCTGTAAGTGTTCTTCTCATATCCTTCACTATGGGCTAGCAATGCTATCAGCCAACCCACTTCATACCTGTGGAAAAGACTACCTCTCTTTGGCCTGCTAGGGAGTTCTGCAGGCCAAACGTCAGCACTGCAATCAGGTCTATAAATCTTCGAGATTATTTGTGTGCTGGAGTTTCTCTTGCCATTGTGATGAAGGAATAATCGAGTTGCAGAACTGCGCCACTACATATGAAGCTCATTGAATTTTATTATTTAACAAAAGCATTTTTTGTAAATGAAAAAAAAGGATAAATGTAAGCAGATACATATGTGTTTGGTATTTGAACACATTTAATTATATCATTAGTTTTGCCAAATAACATGACATAGACAAGTAGGATGTTAGCCGTTTTTATAATTTAACCAAAGTGATCACATATATTGTATCCTGGATACACACTATTATGTTTGTTCTTTGTCCAACCACAGAAAATCAGTGCAAAAAAAAGTCATAGGAGGGCCCAGGGCTTCCAAAAGTGTTAAAAGCATTACAAATGCACTTTAAATTTATTCATTGTTCAGTCTTTTTCACTCATGGTTATGGTACCTGGAAGTAATAATCCTAAATTGAATTATTTTCCAGAGAAATGCACTAGTGCCATCTTTTTCCCTTCTAATTATTACATAGATGATTCTCAAGAAAAAAAAAGTTTGAAGGTTACAGCATTTTAAAATGCATGTCTATGGCCTTGTTCAGCTGTGTGCTGCCAAAGCATGTGCATTAGAAATGAGCTGAGGTGGCAGTGTCCAGATCCAGAAAAGCCAACATTTTTTACTGCAGATATAACACAAGACTCCCACAGTTGCTGTCTCTGAATGTGGGGCTGATGCTTTCAGTTGTACTGGTGAGACAGGCACATGCTGAATGTTTACTGTTCCCGTAAGATATTCTTTCTTTCCTACAGTGCTGGAAGGGAGGTAAGTGAAAATAGCAATTGTGAAATACTGTTCTTGCCTCCTCTGAGGACACACTGTCCCTAGAAAACTAAGGAAATATCTGGCTTAAATATTTTCCCTATGATTTCTTAAGGACAGACTTAGACATGCTAGTATCTCTGAAAAAGACCAAAGGAAGATTATAAACTGTCTGGTATTGATGAGTCAAATAACTGATTACCCCCTGGCTCTCAGAAAAATGCTTGTGTTGGACTTAAGTCCTGACTGCTTACTTACATCATGGGACTATGGCAGCAGGTGGCAGAATTCTGATTGTGAGTCCTGCTCTGGTACTTCCAGACACCATCACTCATGTAGAAAGCTGATGTTTTAAAAAAACTAGAGATTTTTAAGCATTTGTATACAGGATAGACATGTGTATATAGAAGAGTAATGAAGCTGAAGAGGCCAGAGAGCAAGTCTTATGAGGAGCGGCCGAGGGAACTGGGGCTGTTTAGCCTAGAGAAAAGGAGCTTGAGGGGAGACTTTATTGCTCTCTACAGCTACCTGAAAGGACATTGTATAGAAGAGGAAGCTGGCCTCTTCTCCCAAGTTACAAGGGACAGGACAAAGGGGAGGCTCAGACTGGATATCAGGAAAATATTTTTCACAGAAAAGATCATTGGGCTGTGGCAGAGGCTGCCCAGGATGCTGGTTGAGTCACCTTCCCTAGATGTGTTTAAAAGAGAGGTGAATGGTGCTCGGGGACATGGTTTAGTGATTGATAGGAGTGGTTGGACTCAATGATCCTGGAGGTCTTTTCCAATTACAGTGGTTCTGTGATTCTGTTGTTCAAAACTACTTCTATGACTTTGGGCAAGTAACTTACAGTGCCATTTTCTTTCATTTCTATGGAAAAGGCAGGCTGGATCCACCAACCATAACTCCTTCTCTGCGTGTGTATATACATACAACTTGGCAAGTTGGCCTTGGGTCAGCATCAGCATGGTGCAGCCTGACTGGCTAGTGATACTGATGCTACCTGGTTTAAAGTGGACTTTTTGATACCTCTGCAAAACCTTGCAGATGCTTCTGGAGCTGCTGTATAGGTATTGCCACAGTGTGCCAATTTCCTCCAGTTCCTTATTTGCAAAATGTGTCTGAAACTCCTTACTTAGCTCTGAATGATGCCATAAGAAGTAGGCTGAGCATTTTAAAGAAGGCTATACTAAGTCATCAGTCTTCTCTTATTTTTCTCATGCTCATGAATGTATAATGTACTAATTTACAGAGAGAAGAAACTTCTAGTGGTAGTAGGCTCTTTTATGTACAACATTGTTTCTCACACTCTCCAGCCCCTGCATTTGACTATTTACAGATATCTGTGAACTCGTGACTTTAAATAAAGCTACATGGAGACCACAAGTCAGTCTTGATGCACAGGCACATTTAGTCAGGTTTTCTTCAGGGCTATGAGATCAGTATGGAATCTGAATTGGGTTTTCATGGGAAGTCCTTGAGAGCAGAGGCATCTCACTACTGAAGCTGCCCAACAGGTGGCGAGAGCCATCCATGCAAGCACAGAAACAGGCGTAATGCTTGCATTCTTTTAGAAAAAGCAAAGTAACCAAACTGTGTGTCCTTTATACAAGTGCTACAGCCTGTGTTGGCTGGGGCACAGCTGTGTTAAGCTGCCTTTGAGTCAGAATTCTCATGTCATGATAAACGATAATTACTTTCTAGTAAAGGTAAAAATCTTATCTTAAGGCTCAGTGTTCACCTGTGTCTTTGAATGAGGAAGGTTCTCTCTTCTCCCAGTTACTTTGATTGCCTGCAAACAGCATATTCCTCATTTTGGCCAGGACAAATATGGTATAAGCTCAACATTAACAAATACCATTCCTTTCAGTCCTTTCTGTCTTCCTGTCTTTTAGTTTGTGAAGACTATGTTTTCTGATTATCCTAGAAATGTATCATGTTGGAACGTGCCTCGCTCTAAGCACATCAAAACCTGCAAATTTTTGTCTGGTGGGTAGAAAATGGTGAGCACCAGCCCTTTGATCTTAAATCTTTCAATATTCAGGGAAGAAAGGTATTGGATTTTGAGTGTGTCTGCTCTTTCTATGCAGTTATACCTCCCATTTAGGGATCATATTCATTTCCAGCTAGGTTTAACTGCATGTGAAATGGTGTTCATATTCCACACTTGACCATGGTAGGAGGAGGCAACATGTAAGTTCAGGCATGTATCCTGCATCATCAAGCACTAACTCAGAGCAAAATCGTCCATATCTAGGTTAAAAGCAAGGGGAGAGAGGTATTTAAAAGGAGAAGGAAGTCAAAGGAGGGTTGTCTGGAGAGAGCTTCTGTTATCAGCTTTCCAGAAATGCTGAACACTTGTGCACCTAACTACTATATTTTTAAGTCAGGTAGATTAGATGTCAGGTTTCAGGTATAGTAAAGAAAACTTACTGAAGGGACCCAACAACAAAATATGTTTTGTATTTCAAGATGCAGAAATATCTGTTTCAAGCAGGGTATGAAGGAATATGTTGCAAAGCAGCTGGTACAGCTATTCTGCCTGAGCTTTAAGCACAAGGCGTGCAGTGTCCAAGGATCTGAGACTGGAAATAGATCCCTCATGACACTGTCAGGTATGCCAACTGGAGTTACAGGGAAAGCCCCACCAGGCACCTCTCTGCACCTATAGGCACAATATGAACTTGAGTGTTTTGCACTTGCAGTGTGCACAACAAACTCCTAGGCTTACGCCTAGGTACACCAGGGGTTGCAAAGATAGGAACAGAAAGAAAAACCTCACTTGGATGATGAAAAAAACATCTTTTGCAAAAAAATCAGCCAATATCTGGCACACCTACTGTCCTAATTTTACTATTTAATCCCATTCACATTCCTAAAATATCTCTGAATATTCCAAGGCCAGGAGAGTCACACCCAAAGACAAGATTAATACTGAAGGATTCTTTTTCTTATTTGCTGCTTCAGCACTACAGGCCTGAATATTGGAAGTAGTGATTTCACAAAAAGCAGTGATTGCACTCAATTTTTAGGTACATAGATAATACAACTCTTCTTTTTCCTCTAGGAAAATCAGTCTCCACTTGGTTTAAATTTAGTTGAATCCAGGAAATAAAAAAATTCACTGTCAGTGTTTCATAGGCCAGAGCTAAACCTTTTTGAAAGGAGATGTTATAATAATACCCAGAGGAGGGAATGAACTCACTGCAGGCAAAAAATAAAATAAAAGTAATAATAAAAAACCAGACTCCTCTAAGTCTCCTATGGTTCAACTACTGACTGTAGGAGATCTTTCATAAAATAATTTGATATTTTAATGTAACTGTGCATAGGTTGGGAAAAGAGGAACATAACCTGCTGAGAGTTAACATTTTAGGACTATCCCTCATCATGTTAATTTTGGTATTGTGTTTTCAGCAAGAAAACTGCAGGCCATTTGGCTTAACTGAAGCTGGGTAAGCCTTTTAGCTAATCAAATGTCACACGTAAAAATACCAGGCAAGTAGAGGCTGAGAAAGTGTTAAAGCTTTGTTAGGATGCCATGTCCTCAAATAATGGTAGAATGCCAAAGAGAAAGCTTCTCGTGTTCCTTCAGGCTGAGGAGAGATGCCAAATATACAGAATTGGAAGTTGTCTATCAGGGTTTCTTTATTTGCTTGACACTGTGCAGACAGCAGAGACAAAATACCAAAAATGCCTGAAATCCTTATGACCTTTCACTGCAAACTGTGAACTTTGTCTGCTAAACTCAAATTTCTATTTACACTGTCAGCACAGGCTCCTGCTGCTGCTTTTTCTTTGTCTTTCCACTTTGTCATGTAGGGGGACAGCTTCACAAACACTACACAGGAAGGGGACCTGAGCACATTCCAGACCTTTTGCAGGTTCAAAATACTAAGTCTCCATGTTGCGGATTGCTTAAAAATTAGCTGTAATGCAAGCAAAGTAGCATGAAATATGCTGTCTGCACACAAAGCGACTATTCTGCAGACAGCTTTAGCTTTGCCATCAGCTGGCATGGCTCACATTCCCACGTTGTGCACCAACACGGTGCTGCTGCATAGCTGACCCCATTTACACCACGTCCCATATAGATCAGGAATACGTGGGTGACTACAGAAGAAATGGTCCAAAAAAGAATTCAGCAAACTACTGCATCAGCTTCTCAACTAGAATATCCCTGATTTCAGCATCATGCTGCAATGTTCATCCACCCTTTGCAAATTGTGAGCTAGACTGCCTCAGTGAACAAGAAGAAGGGAAATTTCATATGTATAAAGCAGAAATTGTGAGAATAAGTAGAAAACTGAGGGTGACTAAGCACTGGTACAGGTTGTCCATGGGGCTTGTAGAGTCTCAGTCCTTGGAGATAATTGAAAAGCCATTTGGACACGGTCCTGGGCAACCGGTCTAGGTGTCCCTTTCTGAACAGGATGGTTGGATCAGGTGACCTCCAGAGCTACCACCAGACCTGAACACAGGATTCGAGGTGCAGTCTCACCAGTGCCGAGTACAGAGGGAGAATAACCTCCCTGGACCTGCTGGTCACACCATTTCTGATACAAGCCAAGATGCCATTGGCCTTCTTGGCCACCTGGGCACACTGCTGGCTCATGTTCAGTCGCTGTCAACCAACACCCCCAGGTCTTTCACCTCCAGGCAGCTTCCTAGCCACTCTCCCACTAGTCTGTAGCTGCACAGGGTTGTTGTGTCTCAAGTGCAGGACCTGGCATTTGGCCTTGTTAAACCTCATCACATTGGACTCTGCCCAGTGGCTCAACCTGTTCAGATCCCTTTGCAGAGCCTCCCTACCCTCCAGCATATCAACACTTCCACCCAGCTTAGTGTCATCTCCAAACTTGCTAAGGGTGCACTCAGTGCCTTCATCCAGGTCATTGATAAAGACACTTAACAGGACTGGACCCAGCACTGAACCCTGGGGGACACTACCAGTGAACAGCCTCCAGCTGGAGTTTATGTTGCTGTTAATGAGCTAATAATAAATTTTATGCTTCAACACATAAACAGGAGGGTTTATGTTTATGTTTAAAGACTTACTGTTTGGTACAACTGTTTCCCAAATCAGACAGGTACATCAATCTAGTGTTCCATGAGCATCCTATTATCAGCATAAGAATCTGCTGCCTGCTGACTTAAAAGTCTGTTTTCAGCCTGAGCAACCTTGAGTTAGATGCTTCTCCTCACTTTGCAAAGGGGTCGTCATCATGTATCATGGAAGTACTAACAATGAACTTGTCACCAAAGACCAAAAGTAAGTGTGCACATGTGTGCACATGTGAGGCTGTTGGTGGAGCAGGGGATTAGAGAAGGAGAGAATTCAACGAGCAGTAAGACCTTCAGGTCTCTGCTTTACACAGCCCAGGACCATAAACTTGTCATCATGGCTACTAACAGCAAGGAGGAGGTATGTGTGGAATATTCCCAATTATAATGATTTGTGGAGGCAAGTTCATCCTGATCTTTTTCTCTGTTCTTCTGTACCAGAGCTTTATGTGTCAATTATGTCTACTAAAGACCCAAACCCCTCTTCTTCAAAGCACAGAAAAATGCAACCATTGGGTTTACTCACAATAATGCCTGGATTAGTTAAAGAAACCACATTCACCAACAGGAAAAGAGAAGTAAATTTCTAAGCTATTGAATAACACTGCTATGTTTGGAAAGGATTTTTCTTTTGTAATTCTCCTTTTATTTCCTCCCATCCAGAGCTACTGCGAGGAATTTGAAGATAGTTTTTCATGAGTGACTAAAGGAGTCCAGCAACTGACTCCTGTTTAAAATCAATAATCCTGGAAATATAAGGTAACATTTCCATAAACACGTGAGTAATTTGGGGTTTAAGTTCCACTAAAAATCATGCAGCACTTCTAACACCCCAAGCCAGACAGGGAAAAGGCAGACTGGTAAACTCATCCTTATTATCAGCTAAGCAAGGACTGAACGGAGCAACATAAAGCATGAGAAAATGGGGAAACTCAGGACAGAGAAGTTGTTTATACACTGAGAGGCATAAAATGTAGTTCAACAGGAAAAAGGATAGTCAGAAAGAATATCAGACTATATATACTGAAACATTACTTTCAGTCTCTGGAGTTTTCATTTGATTCTGAGATATGGCCTCAGTTAAGCAACATAAAATTGCATAGAACTTGGTCACCTGATACAATGCCACTGAATTCAGCACAGAACATTTTTTTTCATTCTGCTTCTTGATCAGATTAGAAAATGTCTGAAGTTAAGCTGTTCATTCTGGTAACCTTTCTGAATAGTTTTGCTTTCTTCATTTCAATTGTTGTTTTTCAACTTAAAAATATTATTAAAATACCACAGGTGGGTGGGTAGTGTCTACCATGACACTGTGTAGAAAACCAAGGCAATTTGAAGCAAGCTAGACATTCTGAATACATTTTTAAAATACCTTATTGCTTAAATAAAATAAACTTAAATCCCTTAGTCTAGTAATTACTTTCAGATGTTTGATTGTTTATTTTTAAAGAACTGTCAGATCAGCCATTTAGAACCGACAAGTACTATTTCGATATCTACAAGTGTTTTCTCTAACATCTGCTCCCTGCCTCAGATTGCGAGCTACATATTCATCTTCATTGTCTCTTGTGCTTATATTAATTTTGCTGTATTTTATTTTAAGAGTAAAAAACTTAGCAGAGCTGTTTGTGGCAAGATTTAGTTACAGGAAACCCAAAAGCTAAGCCCCAGTTTCAGCTGAGACAATTAGACTGTTGATTTTGGTAGCAGCTCAGGACTTCTATTGAACCCAAATGCCTTTCAATTCTATTTGCCAGTTGATGCTTAAGTCTGAAAATTTTCTGTATTCTTGCTACAGATAAAAGGCTTTGTTTCCTTTTAATTTGAGGGATGTTTCTATCCAGATCTGAATGTTTTGTTGAAGTTCTTCTCTATTCACTGGAACAGATTAAGGAAAAAGGAAATAATAACATTTCCCAGAACTTTCAACCACTTTAAAAAGCTTTTCCCCCGCTTAATTCTCTGTGACTTGATATAAGTGAATTGTTGAGGGCAGTGTTTATCTTCCTCAAAGCCATTTTACCATGCATGAAAAGTAGCAGATGCTAATTTTTAATCATTAGCTTAACTGTTGGGTTTTTTCCATCTAGTAAATAATTTAATAGATTGCATTAGTTTCACCTGCTGTAGGTAAAGGATTCTAAAATGCTGAACACGTGATACTTCAGTTAAAATGATCTATATTGCTACATAACACTAGGAGATCTTTACCAAAAGGTCTGAAGAAATGACTAATTTAAAAAGTAGTGGGTTTTAACAGTCTTTTCATCAACTGCTATAGAAACTTTGCAGCCAAGTTATCAAAGACCACTGCCATTCCTTGATGGATGTTTTATTGCCAGGTGAACAGGGCTCAAAAACTTTCTTATGAATGCTCTGGGAGAACGTAAACGCTGGCTGGAAAGTGCTTTATTCTCTATTAATAATTTGTGGGCTGGAGTACTTGGGCTATAATTTTTTTTTTAATGTTTGTTTGCAATTGTTCTTTTTTCTTTTCTTCTTAGACTTCTATAGCACCAGACGTAGGGCGGGTCCCAGCAGCTGATGCTGGGTGAAGCCGTTACCAGGGACAGCTCCGGCAGCAGACGCTGCCAGAGATCCTAATACCCTGGCGCTGCTCCAGTCCACCCTGGTGCCTGGAGAAGTTCAGTGGGTTCACAAAGCAGGGTCTCTGCCAGTGCTGACACTCTAGAGCTGCATGTTTGTAAAGTCGTGTTTATGTGACTCTTGCTTGTTTCATTTCAGACAAATTCTGTAGGATTTCTCCTCAAGAGAGAAAAGCAATCGAGATAAAAGAAAACGTCCTCCTCAAAAGATGTTCAGAAAGTCTGAGGAATTTATTAATTCACTCTTAACATGTGGATTCTTTTAATTAGCTATCTATAAACCAAAACAGAGTGCAGGACACTACTGCATTGCAGCTTGTTAAGCAATAATGCATTTTTTCTTCCAAAAGTCACACTTGATAACAAACAATAGTCATAGGCATAAGATGACTGTGGATACTATGAGCTAATGTCTAGTTGTCAGAAACTTTTCCATTAAGGCTCAGAATGATATTTAACATATTCTTCCCATTATTGAGCTAAACTAAACATTGTATTAAACATGGATTTCCCAATGAATGTTACTGCTGTTTATTTTCACATGTGCTTTCATATGGAAGCAGACACATGTACATATGCATTTTGGGTATCAAAAGCACATCAACAGCACGGTTCACTCTATTCCCAGGATATATTTGCTGGCTTTTTTTTAAACAAAACCTGTCCTTGCTCTTTCTTGACCATAAAAATAAATTTAAAACATGATTCTTTAAACAAAAATGAAATGTCTAAATTACATGTTCTCTCCTTTTAAACAATGGAGAATTACTGGAAGGGTAGGATTCTTTAATTATCTAGGGAAAAAAATGCTGCTGAGATGATCATATATGTACCATGTATTTTTCTACTCAGAGTTCAAAAGCTCTGGTGTATAGAAAACACTTCAATAACATCAAATCCTGTGTAGGTGATAATTTTCAGACAACTTCTCTTTTAAAATTTTTCACTTAGTTATTGGCATTATGGATTAATCATGTAGGATTTCAAAGCTGGATATACTTACATTTAGATTTCAGGAAAGGGCAGAAGAAGGTTTGGTTGTTTGCTTTTCACTTTAACAGATCTAGATTTCCTGACTGTGTTAGGCCCGTTGTTATTTTGTTGATTTTAAGTTGATCCCTAGGGGAAGAAGAAAGCTTATAAGAAATGTATGAGCACACTATCCCTTTTTGTCCAGACATATTAAGGAATATTGGCCAAGATTTTCAAACTTAGTGGTTTAACATACTCCTTTAACTCCATACTTCTTATTCGAGGTCTACTGTTCAGACCCATGAAAATCTGGCAACTCATTGACTTTAGGTAGCCTTTTTAGTTGCTCAATGCTTGTGAAAACTCATGTAGCAGTTTGAATATGGACTAAAAATCCTAATATTTGGTATTTTTGTTGGCAATCCTGTAATAATTACGCTGTAAATCAAAATATGGGTTTGGATTTCAAGAAAAGTGCCTTAGGCCTTGTTCCCACCCTTCTGCACAGACACTGCATCGCTTTTTCAGATTACTAGTTTTAAAATTATCGGTTTCAAGGACAGCTGAAAAACTTTTACTTAATCTGATCTTTCTCCATATGTGTTGCCCCCACAAGAATGTACATACAAAATCTTTAATGTAATGTGCAACATGAAGTCATTAGTTCCCAACAGGCTTGGATTGATATAATGTGCTTGGAACTGCCATAAAAAGTCCTGAGGGTGACTGCACTCATAATGTGAAGATGCTAACAAGGGAAGCCACACACAATGCTAATGTCATATATAAATACAAAATATGCTACCAACTCATATGTGCTTTGCCTAAGCCAAATCCCACTAACACAATTGAAAAAAAAAGCCTCTGAGGTTTGATTTGCTCAGCTGTTATTGAGATACTTAGCGTTCACTGTGATAAAACTCCTGGATGGTCTGGAGACCTGTGCTCCAGCTGGAGCGTGAGCACAGACTAGTATGCTTTGCTGGACCAGAGCTGGGAGAGCCCAGCACCTCTCTGAATTGCCCCTGCCCTCAGCTGCTGACAACATGCTCCACTTGCTGCTTGCTGCCCATCCAATATGAACCTATGCGCTACCAGAAGCACAGTTATTTGATAAGCAGGGTGATGCTCTTTATGTGCTCATTGGCTTTGTGGTTGAAAATTGAGATATTTGGCCTAAGATCTCCCTTGCCCTTGTTTTCACTTTCCAGAGGCATTCCCATAGCCAGAGTAACCCCAGAGAGCCACAGGCACCCCAAGGTATCTCTCCATTTAATGCCTTGGGCAGCCTGGTCTAGTGGAACATGTCCCTCCCCACTGCAGGGGGTTTGGAACTAGATGATATTTAAGGTCTCTTCCAACCAAAACTATTCTATGATTCTATGATTTACTTTAAGCATTTTTTTGGCCAGAGGAAAATGAAAACTCAAGAGTAGTGGCTCCTAGCCTCTATCCAACTGAGCTTCAACAGTGCCATGCAGACCAGGACCCTGTGGGCCCCAGAGAGCTGTGCTCTGGGTGGCCACTGGACTACGCTAACTTTAGAGGGAGGAAGCATTTGGAGGACAGTCACAGAGGAGTACTGATTCCATAAAAGAAACCTGTGGATACCATGACTGTTTTACCTCAGATTTTTTTCCCATCCAACTGAAACATTCCCACTACCCCTTGTTTCATCCAAAGGCCACACCTGGGCTATTCTAAGGCCTCTTTCTTTAAAATCTGACAATAATTAACTAATTTTGGTCAAAACAGTATATTTTCACAAAAGAATCTTGAACCTTGTAGACAGAAGAATATTTTCTGCCAGAAAGAACATCATCCCAGCTACCTCCAGAGTAAATCATTGTCAAACGGCCCGTGAGCTTCTGGTTGCTGGCTGGAATACATTTCTCCATTTCACGTGGCTCTAGATGGCTCTCTGGCTCCACCATAGAGACATGGTAGTAACCAGGTAGGTGCCTTCCTCATGAAGCCCAGAGCCATTGTAGGAACTGTCTGCTTTCCAGACCCTTTGATTTATATTAGGGATTAGAATAGTGATGACAAAGCTTTCTAGCCTCTGGTGTCAAATTTATTTTAAAAAAAAATATCTGTAATGATTTCCAGCTCAGTTTCCTGGCAATAACAGGTCTAGCACTGGCCTTTGATCTACCGTTGCTTTGGTAGATGACCTGTGGTGATTTTCTCTTGACTCCCATCATCTCTCACAAGTGGACCCCTGCACACTTTGTGATGCAGTTTAGCAGATATGCTGCCACCTGGGTAAATGATAGGAGATTATGCACAAACACTGTGGGTTATTTGCAATTGGTTTCATGCAATTCATCTGAATTGTACAAAGAAATGTGCATTTGACACTTTTATGAGAGGATTCTAAAGCCTGAAGAACAGAAATTGCCAATGCATTATGCACAACCTCATTGCCACTTGCTTCCTAGCTTTATGAAGAGCAGCATTTTGTTGTTCACCCTGTCAAACAGGCATTCTCCTTCAAACAATGAGTCAATAATTCAGAAAATATCTACAGCCATTCAGCACTTGCAGACATGGCCCTGGGCTCCACAGTTCAGCCCTCAATACAAACCTCTCTGCAGATTGCAGGTGTTTTGGTTTGGGGTTTTGGCTCAGCTTCTTATGTGACTGAAGGGAAGTCACGAAGTCAGAAGTAGCTTTGATAACAAAATGGAGAGCTGCCAGACTGAAAGGGATGGCAAGCTACTTTGCCTGTGGCGAGGAGAGAGGGATTAGGCATTTCAGCCAAACAGCTCATTTTTACCTCCTGCCTGTACCATCCATGCTGTTGTTACTGCCTTTGTGGGATTAGAGAGAGGGTAAATGAGTGCCAGCACGTACCAGAGGGCCCCAGTACACCAGCAGCAGCAATCACATCTGCCCCTTCTACCTCAAGCAGCAGAAGGATTTCTCTGGCTTTCTGCCCTGGTTCTGTCCTAGTTCCTGTTCCCCGGGAATGGCCCCTCCTTGACAATCAGGAAGCTACAGAAAAATGTGTAGATGGTGATGGTGGAGATAGTGGAAATGAAGGTCTCTGCTTCTGGCATGGAGAGGAAGGAAGGAAAGAAGATGGTCTCAAGGAGGAGAGACAACTCTAGAAGCAGAAAAACTGCCATCCCCTCATACAGTCCTCTCAGTCATTAGAAAGACCCCAAAGCATTACTGACGGTCTGTCACACAGACTTTCCCCATCCCACAACACCACCTCTTGCCTTGCCTGCTTCAAGGATGCCCTTGGCCAGTGCTGAGAGTTTGGGTTTGCTACCAACAAAAAGCCAAATTCTTACTCCAATAAATCACTCAAGGAAAAAATTTTTCACAGAAAGGGTCATTGGGCACTGGCACAGGCTACCCAGGATGGTGGTTGAGTCACCTTCCCTGGACGTGTTAAGGGATGGGTGGACGAGGCACTGAGGGGCATGGTTTAGTGTTTGATAGGTATGGTTGGACTCAATGATCTGGTGGGTCTTTTCCAACCTGGCAATTCTATGATTCCGAGAGAAACTCCTGGCAACTTTGAAATGTTATTCTCTTTAAAAAGTCATCTATTATTATTGCTGTTGTTATTATTGTTATTATCCCCCTTCTCTTCATGTCCTGAGACCAATCACTTCAAATGCACTCCTTCACAGAACTACTCTCAGAACTGAAAATCTGTAATAGTGCAATTTTTTTTTTAAACCTGAAAAAACAATCTCATAGAAGATTTCCTGCTGATACAGCCCCTGTCTCCCCTGTGTTATTCAACCACATGGATACTAATATGTATACTAGGACTACTTGGAGAAATTCCAAGTCTAAAACCATAATGCTGGGGAACATGAAAGAGCACAAGGCAGTGTTTCTTGTTATGGAGAAAATAAGTCCAGAGAAGTCTTCCTGGAGAAGCAAGAGAGGGAGGGAATATGAAAGAGAGTGGAGAAGGAGAGAAACCATTCCTAAGAGGAAATTAGGCAGTAGATTTCCTGATGCTTAGAATTTAATTTCATTGTTCTGTTTTAAAAAAATTACTTGGTGCAAAGCTGTAGCTGCAAGGAGAGGGGAGAAATTATTTTCTGCATACTAAATCTTCAAATACAGTAAGGTGGCATGTACCCTCCCACTCTGTTGCCTGCAGGTATTAACTGGGTGTGGAAAATAGTATTTTGTGTTTGCAATTCAAGAGCAGAAAAGCAAAAGCATAAAGGCAGAAAATCACTGTATTCTCTCTCTTAACACAGAAATAGCACAACCCCTGGTTAATTTAAGTAGTCACATAAATATGACTTCTATTTTAAGCACATGCTTAAGTCCTGCTGATTCAATATTCAGCCCCAATGCAAATGACTTTTGTGGAAAGAGTTTGGTGTTGAACTGGATCTGCTTAGTAAAATATTTCAGTCTGGAGTTTGTGGGAGAAAAGAGGAATCTATTGAGTTGCTGCAAATGCCTCTGTAGCAAAATCAATCCTGTACTCATTGTTTGTGGTATTTTCTAGTGAATTATTAAAATTTTCAAAAGAGAGAACTACTGTGGAGTAGAAGACTGGTCTGGAGAAAAATCACAGGAATGTGTACACTTAATTACATCTTTTGAAAGTAGCACGTTACACAGGATTTCCTTCACTGTACTAGAAAACTCTAACATCCTGGAACTGACATTTGCAATTTCAAACACCAGCTTTCCAACCACAATTACTGTCCTTGTAAATGTTTCAGTATCAAATTTGGTACTAATTTTAGACAAGCCAGTCTACAAATTCTACATTTTTTTTTTCCCCATTTATTATTTCCTTTTCCAATGTTCCAGGCATGATAGCTGTGATATTGAAAGCTAAGAAATAGTAAATTGAAATAGCATGTTTTAAAGTATTCATAATTAAAGTACTTACTACATTTGATTACAATATATAAATTGCTTTCATTTATAATGCATTATTTTCTCCTGCTTTTTTTTTTTTGCTTAATGTACCTATGATTCCCATTCTCCCTTACACAAAACACAACTACTTATACTTGACTACAGCTTTCCTCTAGTCAGACACCAAAACCGAGGTTAGAGGATATGAAAACTACTTATGACAGATGAGTCACATTAGTATTTTGTTTAAAGCCATGAGAAAAATGAGACACAAGGGGTAGGAATGAGAACAGATCAAAACCTTTAGTGCTTTGTGATCCAAAACCACAACTATCTTTTGAGGTGAAAAATGTTCTTTTTTCAAACAAAGTGTGAGAAAAACACAAAGTTTTGTACTTCAAATGCTGGCAGCACACAATGTTGCAATTATTCTCGATATTTTGAGATGCCTGAATCATAACCAAAACTTTAAGCAACACTGAGGTAAAAGCATTTTAATATCCCTTCACAAAAAAATAAATAATCAAGTTTGTCATGGTTGCTTTGGAAATGGTGTGCCAAGTTTCTACTAGTGACTGACAACAGAAACAGAAGGGAGGGAAGTCATGACACTCTCTTGCCTTTTTCCTTTTTTTCCAGCATAATAAATTCAGAATAATTCAGATAGTATTCCCATTAGCTTTACCAGAATTATGCATTGCTAAAAATTCTTGTATATTCTCTCTTCGAAACGTATCATTCTGATAACCTTTCACGGGTACTGTACTTTTACAGTATAAGAGGCTAAGGTATTCTGGATATGAATTATTACCTTGCTTCCTCTTTAGAGGACAGGAATTAGGATTGGTCACACTTTGTACCTTCACAGTAGGTTACCACTCACCATTAGACTTAAGAAACGTTAATCACTCCATCTGACATGATCAAGTAGTATTGTGTGTAATTTGGGTCACTGCTGGGTGTACCGAGTATTATTTTTCCTAAGACCTAAGTATTCACATCTTTCATTCCCTCTTCTTGACTTAGTACCCAATGGAACTTTCAAGTCAGCAGAATAGCAAGCATCTCATATGAGCCTATCACCATGTTCAAGCCATGAGAAGGGATGTGCTTCTTTTGGTACCACATGGAGGCAGGCAGGGACCTCTGAGAGTTCTTCCCAGCTGCATGGTGGCTGCTTCAACACGGACCTGACACTTTAGCCTGACAGGCCCCAGTTCACAGTTGGACTTGATGATCTTAGGTGTCTTTTGCAACCTTAATGATTCTATGATTCTAAAATACATAAGTGAAGAGGGATTTAAGCATGCATGTTAAGACGTGTATTTCCCCAATTATAACTTCAGTTTAACTGTATGTGTGCTGTAAACTCTGTACAATTACTCCATAGGACTGGCATTGAGCTGTGTTTCTCGTTATGAGAGTGAATTAGACAGCTAAATGTTATCTCTAATTAATGCTTCTTGTTTATTCTTCCCAGCTACTAGAAGGGGTCCAGTTACTACCTGCTCCGCATTTCCTCATTCAACAACAAAAGTAGTTGTAGATACCATGCTGGGCTGAGCTGATTTTGTGCCACTTTTTCATGCTCAGTAGGAGAATTTAAGCATGGGAAGTGAACAGACTGTTTCTTAGAAAATCAACACGAAAGATTAAGGATGAAAATTTAACAACTAAGTGGGTGGTCTTGACCAGACAATTCCTGCGGACTTTATTCAGAGAAATATACGACTAAATAATTAGGAACTAGCACAATGCTTTGCGTATCTAGCTGTAAAGGTGTTTCTTTAAGCCAATAAAAGCAATTTCTCCCTTTTCTCCCTTTTTAATTTGCCTCATCATGCCTGAGGAATTTTTCTACCTTCTTAATTTATGCAGTCCTTTGGACTTCTTCTACAGGTAGAAAACTTATTCCATACTCTTCATTGAATGCCAGGAACTTTATGATTAGGCTATCAGAGGTCACTGGGGTGTGATTGCAACTTGCCTGCGAATAGAGTTGTTGCACTTGTTTTGTCCACAAAAATTCAGTGATTTAGTTTTTGTTTGCTAGGCAACGTTAGATACTTGCCTTGAGGTAAACATAGACACTGAGTAATGGCAGACCACTTCCTTAGTGATACTGGATCTATCACAAGATGTGTTTCTTGTTAGTAGTGGCTTATAACCGTGATAAGCTTCTCAGGCTTTTCAGCCAAAGCAATTCCTACAAAACCACGTCCCCAGAAACGGTTTGTAGGAGCATGCTGAAGTGCAATTAAAGAGTAGGTTTTCGAGTGCCAAGAAGATTATAGGGAGGTATTATTGGTCCAGACAGAAATTTTGCCAGGCCTTCAGGACAGAATTATGTATTGCTGCATGTTTCTCTGTGGTATGTTTCTACACCCTGAACTAGGACAGAATTTCAAATTTATGATGAAATCTAAGCTCTTCTAAGACTACTGAATTTCTGTCTTGATTTTTTTCCTGAATCTAACTAGTACATTCAAAGACTTGCTAGTGCCAGCCAAGACTAGTTATTTCTGATAGAGGTACCTGTAAAAGGAGACTGTAGGTATAAAGGGCACGGTGTAATTTTAGCCAGGTTATTTATGCATGCCTCTTAAAAAAATTAGAAAAGTAAACTTTTCTGTTCCTTACTCCTGCCAATCTCAACAAACCAATTCTTTATCCATACTGGAATTTTTATCAGCTAAGTCTCATGTTAGAAGGAAAAATGAAGTGAAATGTAGAACTTTTATATAATCTAATAAAAAGTCAGAACACACAATTCACTTATTTAGTGTGCAGTGGCCACCGTGCTCTATTCACCACAGGTATAGGTAGTGTTCCTTACCCTGATTGGGACCAGTGAGTTCTTGCTGCTTTGTTTATTTGTTTAGCTAAATTCCCTGAACCACACCACATATTTTTATGTAATTTACCTTAAAAAGCTATGTGATAGCCATAAGAACTATGCTAACATCTGGATAATATATTTGAAAGAATTGTTCTAAACACCATAAATGTAATCATGATGAAATATCAGAGCAGAGAGCAACCTTAACTGTCACCTGCATACTCTGCATGTGCAGAAACAAATGAACAAACAACAGAAATTTCTGCCCTCCATTACTGTTACCTCCATAACTGAATATGTAACACTACATGTTTCATCTTTGGCAAATAGAAAAAGACTGAAGTAGATGAAATTGCCAAACAGCTTATATGTTAGCATTACCAAATCTCACATCATAAAGAAAAGGCAAAAATTTTCATTTCAAGTCTCTAGAGCACTGAGTTGATAAACTTCTATCTCATTTCTTTTTGAGAGTAATTAAGCATTACTTTGCTGAATAAGGAGTTTAAATTGAACTGGTGGAAATGCTCCCATACTTAGCAGAGGGCAAAATATCAATTACAGAAGACCGTGTGGGTAGGTTCATCATATTTTTCTGTTCAGTAAAGTCAAAGCAATTAAATGTACTCAGACTGGTGCGTTTCTACTCAGACTGGGATGTAGAAATGAAAAGGAACATGGTCTGTTATTCTTAATCAAAAAGTAGAAATGTTGTATTTCTATATTTCGTCATAAAGTAAAATGCTTTCAGGTTTATAGAGAAACAAGTACTGAGAACATTTTCAGAATGCCACCCTTGGAAGTAAAATACCTCTGTGGACTGTAAAGTATGACCTTTCCTTCATTTCCCTTAGGGATTCATGCTACTTGTTGTCCGTTCCTTTTAAGGCAAGATTTTAGGAGTTTCCCATTACAAGCGAGCAGGAGAATTCCTATCCATGCTAATATAGTACCCAATAAGCTTATGCCACTAGCTTATTTGGTCATCACTGCAGCAGAACCAAAATATTCACATATTTATCTTAACAGTACCTTCTGAGATGGGGAAGAGGTATTGATCCCATTTTGTGGCTGGAATGAGGTTAAATTCTCTCCTCAGTACTGATCAAGAGGAGTGTAAGAGATGCATGGCTCAAAAAGAAGGGTAGTGCCTTAGTCAGTGGGTCAGCCTTCCTTTCTACAGGAATATGAAGCCATATCCAGGACCAGCAGCATAGGCACTGCTTGTGTGTTTGAAGGAATTATGACACATCCCACCTCTTTAACTGTGTTTCACTTGGGAAATGTCCTGTTATCTCAGCCAGATCTCATGTTCTTCTGCCCCTCGCCCCTCTAACACCAAAAAGCACAGCCTGCACTTTTCCCAAGCACTGAATTATTTTTATCTCGTGAATATCATTAGCTAATTGAAACTTACAGTACACACTGTGGTTCTGACATGCTTGGAATTTCTCTTCCAATATTTTATCACTTGAAATGATTATACAGGTGGTACTTATACATGTGATTGTATTAGACTCCCAGTTAAGTAAAAATTAAAGGCTTTAAAGAGGCAGTTATAAGGTGAGATACATGACAAGTCAGAAATGATGCTCAGATGTCACACGACTAATGAAATAAATATTTCAAAAGACATTGAATATACATAATTAATAAAATGGGCTGGTAAAAATGAGAACATTAACTAATGGCTTTTAAAAAAGCATTTAAAGATTTTCTCAAATTTATACAAGAGACAGCACAAGCACTGCAAAATACAGTAAGTACTTTGACCTAGCTGAGGTCTTACAGACAATCCAGAAGCAGAAAGAACGGTTGGATGGAAATGTAACTAAACAGAGATTGTGGAAATAATTAACTATCAAAAGCCACAGGAGTCCAAGCTTTGTTGAATTCCTGAGACCACTCTATAAAGAATAAAAAGGTATCCTAGTGCTAATTCTATGGTGAGATGCCTCTTCTGAGTTGGACAGAAAGATTCTGATGATAAGACTGTTTCTAGTCATAATCTTAAAACCTCTGAAATTATGAAGATATGTAGGAAGTACAGATCCTGAATAAAGATGGATCATACCACAATGGCAATATTCTGGCCAGCAGATTGGAAATAATCTTTTCAAGTATAAATCAGACATACCTTTAGATTAATTAAGAACAGCTTTGTAATGACTTAGTTAACTGACTTGATTTTACATTTTCATAAATGTAGAATTGAGCCTAATGTCAGCCTTTTCTGAAGATGGCAAGAAAGATTTTGATATAGTGGGATGGATTTTCTACACCTAAACAGTTCTCCATGCTGTAGCTATCTGAACATGTCAATAGAACTTTTCTGTTCTGGAATTCACATTGCAGTTAGTACTAAAATCAAATTTGCTTGCATATGGGAAGACAAGTCTAGGAGTTAGCCTCTCTTTCTTTTATCCCTGGTGCTTTAATCTGAATTAATTTGAATCTCTAGGTAAGCTCCACCTTTCTTCCATATGACGTCAGATTGACACCACAAAGTGATCAATACAGTTGTAACTTCCAAGATGGATGTACCTGTAGATAATTTAGATGTTACATGTGGTAGAAAATAAATCTATCCTCTGTTTCCATGGCTTAAACTATTGAGACTCTGTAACAGACTTAAATATCTTCACTGACGTATACATCACAGGGAGCTGGGGAATTCCTAGGGGCTTAGTTCTTGTTTATTTCATGGGGATGACCTCAGATACCATGTTCAGAAGCACTAGTCAACCTATATGGGAGCATGAAGTTAAACAGAATCCTCAGCTTCTGGAAAGTAGAAAAATAAAAACCCCTTCTTCCCTCAAGAACTGATAGATGTAAATAAAAATATAAAATTATTTATCTTCCAGAGCAGCTGGTTAGTACCTCTAATTTCTTAGGTAATAACAGTACAAAGTTGACTGGGATAAGTTTTAGGTCTGATAAACATTAAAAAGACATTTCAAATCTTAGCAGGATATCTGGCAGGTTTAGCAGATACCATACTTGGTTATGATAGAGTAAAAGAAAATACATGGTTATTTTAGTTGAAAATTGAACTGGAATAGGACAAGGTCTGATGACGGAAGATGGGTCAAATTGCAAATCTGGATAATAGATACAACTGCACTAGAGGTCAAAACTGGCAACAGAATTCAACAGCTATTATTAACATCCTATTTTTATATCACTGTTTCCAGGTAAATTTTTACTGGGGAAAGAAGCATAAAATTTCTGAGTATAATCAGATGACTCTGACAAAGGATGGGGAAAATTAGATATGCTTTGACTCCCAAAACTGAGAAGAGAAAAAAAAGTATTTTTCATTTTTCTAAAAAGAGCACTTATTTGAAGGCAGACAGAAAGATATCCCTGTGAGTTGTTTTTTCTCAAAGATGAAATCTTCATTAATAAGATGTATGAATTCTTGCAGACGTCATCAGTTCAGTGAATATAAGTGTCTCTAGCAGAAGATGTGAAATGTGATGGTTTTAAGAATCCATGTATCACCTACATGGTAGATCCTGAGACTGAAAAAAAGATAGGGGTGAATTGGGTAGAACATTTAAGGATATGTTGTCAGCTTACATCTGGCAGCTCAAAAGCACATGAAAAACAATCTTGTTAGATAAAAGATCCACTTTCCACAGAAGTCATATTAGCCAGCAGGTAATTCTTTTAACAGCTCCATGCTAATGTCTCTCCTGTAGAACTCTTGTATTAGCACATACCCACTTCACACTGGAAGAGCTTAATTAACATGTGTAGTTATTTAAAACTCTTGGACTGTAAATCTGCGCTAGAGGTCCAAAATATGTTAGTATTATTATTTCTATACCCAGATGATTTGCTCATATGTCTGCAACAAGCCAGCAGAGAAACCTATTGGATGCAATGCAGTATTGGACAGTTCACTAAATGAGAAGCTCAAAGGCGTAAGCAACAGTTCTAATTGGCAGGCTGTTTTGGAAGATCCACCCATCTTCAGGCTTTATTGCAACTCTTTGGCCATACAGAATACAAATCAGCTTTGATTTATTATTCTATTAGCTCCAAAGATACTAAATAACAGAGGGACAGAGTCTGGAACAGAGCTAGGAATTCATTTCAGCAGCATGCATTTGGGCAGATGTCACAACCTCCACTTTGGACTGAAAGCTTGGTGTTAGCCTGCAGAAAATGAATTCTTTATATACTGGATAATAAGGCAAATGCTGTTATTTGGAACTACTAGCTGACAGCTAGCATTAAGGGCAATGGCACCTGTTAGACACTCTGCAGGGGGAGAAGTAAAATCTGATCCTTGTTGAAGTCAAGGGAAGTTTTGCTATTGACTTCAAACATTCCAGAATTTCTCTTAGAATGATTAGTAATTTATATGTGCATCTACAAGGTTAAGGGTAATTTATAAAACAGGCTGATGTCCATAATTAAATAATGGGGATGCTGATATACCAAAGGAATACAATGAGCATAGTAAAAGCTGAGTAGGCAAAAAAAAAGGTAGATCACACCTTGTGGTAAAAACTGATTGATTCCAGAGTTCGGTATCATCCCACACAAAAGTCATAAAACAGACCATTCAGTGGCATTTGTGGCTGGTGAACAGCACCTTTCAGTGCTTAGATGGTTTGTAAATTCTAGTAGCAGGACACTGTCCAAGAATCTGGGGGGTAAAAAGAATTACTCTGAATTCACACTATTCAGTACATCTATTGTCTGGCTCTTCTTCATATTTATGAAAATCTGTGGGTTTTGATGGAGATGAGAAGTAAATTATTCAAAGCAAGTTCTGAGGAGAACCAGCTCTGATTTTGATTATGTATTTTGCCCAGCGTCTATTTCTTCCTCCATACTTTAGTATTATCAATCTCCTATAAGCATCTACATTTTTTTCTTGAAATTATATAAAAAATTGAAGCTTTTAATACCTTCCCAAAAAAACCTCTACAGCTGAGTCTGCTAAAATACTCATTTATTCTCTAAAGCGAGCAAATCTGCATGCAGGTTTTGAGTATGCTGACAGAATGTTTCCCGCTGAAGTAATTTTTTCCAGTAAAATCTCAGAGTGCTTGTTCAAGAGGCAAGTCTGACAGATGAACTTTCACAAGCTGAAAAAATTTAGATTGGTTGTGTGTTTTGTTATATCCATATATCACTAGCTCAACACACGGTCATATGTGAGGCTTTTATGCAAAGCCTGGACAAGAGCCCTGACATCTTATTTCCGACCATGCAGAGTCAACTAATAACTTACAGCAACACGCAACCGATTTGCTATAACCTACTATGGACCACAGACAAGAAAACCAATGAGGAAGCACTATTGAGCTATTCTTACTTAGGATCCTTGCAGAGGAGCATCTTGCTTTGGTGTGGTGTAACTTCCACCTTGGTGAAATGCAATTGTCTGCTCTTGAGAATGAAATCCTGAAGTCCTCAGGTGGAAAAGTCATCCAGTGCTCATATTGCAGAAGTGTCCGCAGCAAGGATTACCCGTCCTGGTGCTTCAGGACTCAGTTAAGACTGTCAATACTTCCATGCTTGACTATGGTCTTTAGGTTCTCTTTCTTTCTGTTTAAAGATGGAGAGGTGCTGGAGAAACTAGTATCTGCTCTACTCATACATAAATCCCAGTTTTAGAGGAACTCTCAGTGACCAGGCAATAGCACAGCACTCACAAGGTACTTCCATTTGGTGACTAAAGCACAATGAAAACTTGGGTTTACATGAGTAATGGAAACTGAGTTGACTCTGAAAAATTTCTTCCAGAACGACTGTTGTAAAGTGATCTTAACACCACAACAAAGGCACTAGACTAGATAATCACTGTTGCTGTGATTCCTCAGGAAATGTAGCAGCTGCTGTCCTCTCACAGTGAATGATTGGCAGTCTAGTTTCAGGTTGTGGGTAATCTGCTGGTACTTAGGAAAACACAGTACGATGTTTCACAGTCCATTAAAAAGGGACAGAAGAACCCTGTGACTTTTGTTTTCTTCCCCTAATGTAACTGGTGGTGGTGGACAGTCAAGTTTTAAATGATGACTATGTTTTAAAGGAAAGTGTAACTATAATCTAGTGTTGCTCAGCAACATGCATTACAGTGCATGTACAGGTAATACAGATCCAGCTGCTCTTATCTGATGCAATCACATCACATGTCATAATGTCTTAAGTTTCAAAAAGTACACTGCTTATTTTTTTCCTGCTTTATAGTATTTTCTTTCTAAATCTACATCTAGATCCTGTAATACTCTTAACATATCTGCAAATCTACTACAGTAGCTACTTTATTTAAATAACAAGACTCCCCCTTTAGTGAGGAATTAAGCAACATTTGTTGGCAGCAGTCTGGTAGGGTACTTAATTCTGAAAAGGTTGTGCAAAACCCAGGCTAAACTATTGAAAGAATGTTTCAAAAAAATCAGAACTGAAGGTTTGCTCTGTTGCAGAGCAAATAAACTTGCACTAACTCTCCAAAGCAGACTTCATTGTTCAAAGGTTCTGAGGCAGTTGTTGCTTTCTCAGCAGAAATGCTTTAGATTCAATTTGAACTAGTCCTCTGGCATTTTTCACTGCATAAAAAAACCTCTGTACTCTACATGACTAAGAAAGTGTTCTACAATATTTTGAATAAGTCTCTCCTAACAGCATAAAGCAATTAGTATTGATGACACTGTGTTTTCATGACAGATACTGGGAGACACACTGAACTGCAGCCTACAAAGTTGAAAACCTTTGGTAAATGGGTTTTAGAAAGGACAAGCCAGCCACCTCATCTCATCTCATCTCATCTCTGCCATCTCTTAGGAAGCTACTAAAAAAAAATTTACTGATTTTCCCATGCTATGATAGTTCTTAGGGTTACAGATCCCACCATCTACTGCTAATCTTCTAAGGTATTTCTTTCAACCAAAATGCTGTGGCATTTGCTCTTGTTACCAGTGACAATGCAATTTTACAAAACCCACATTTTCAAGACATTTGGCCAGGAGACTCAAGATGTGCACAGTGTATTTCACAGCACACAAGATCTCTAACCTATAGGGTAGTTTGACATAGTCTGTTCTCTCATATGTCTGCAGCAGCTTGTTATATTGAAACAAAAAGGTGTCAGATCACCAAGGAAAAAGGCAATATGGTGTCTGCAAACATAGCAAAGGTAACAACATATATAGAATCCTGTTGTCTATGCAGTGGAAGTGAAGGTAGATCCACAGGCAGTCAAAGATTTTAACAAGACACTTACCAAGCCAAAAGATTATCATAGAAGCTAAGAGACACAGTTGGCGAAGAAGCAATGTAGAGAAGAATGCTGCAAAAAAACCCATCTGCACCAACCTAGCAGAAAAAGAAAAGAAAGGGATAGAGTATAGGTCAAGAAGACAAGATTTGGAACGTCTCAAGGAAAATACTGGAAGCTTCATGCCTGAGGGTAAAAAGAGCCATTTCTGCAAAAAGTATTAGAAAGTGACATACAGGGCTTATCCTTATTTGGCCTAAATGACTTGCTTAGTGTTTTGAATTTCTGTATCCTGTACATGCATGCTGTCACTTCTTTCAGCCTGAGCAATCATCTGACTATTAACTAATCTCAGTGCCTCTCATGAAAGAATTTGGGGACTGATAAGTACAACCCAGTGGGAGCAAGAGGCACAAGATCAGTCTTTAGGCCTCATGAGTTTTTACTGCTTAGCTCTATGGAGACACAAGTATCTCTTTGCTCAGACGTATTAGCAGCCCACCACCATTCCCATTTGGTGAAAAAGCCTGTGAACTAATGGTATAAAACCAAACACATGTAAAGGTCTAAACAGCCCATTAAAGGAGAATTAGCAAGTAAGACTGCTGTTTTCTAGTCAGGATCTAAAAACACTTGGAGGTGGGTATTGCTTCATTTGAGAGCATGCTGAGGTGCTACAGCTAAAGAAAATGAAATTGTATCTCTGTTCTCAACAAAATGAAGTGCCTATTGCAGCCAATTTTGTAGTAATGTTGCTTAAAGCTGAAGAATCATTAGCTTGTAGCCACAAGGGTAAGTATGAAAAAATTTCTTGTTACTACTATTTGAGAGTTAAGAAAACAAAGGAAAATGGAAAGAATTGTTTGCCCGAAGTATCCCAGCAAGTCACTGGCAGCGCCAAGCTTTAGGTCTCATGACTTGTTACTCAGCTCTGTGTAGAGGCAAGTATTTCTTTGCACAGAAATGTTAGCAGCCCAGTCTCATTCCCACTCAGTGGAAAAAGTCCAATTCATGTAAATTCATATTTAATTTCGTAACTTGGCTTAGGTCACAACCAGACACAAAGTAATAAAATATCCTTTTTTTGGTATAGTCCATTTCTATACTAAAAGGCTGACTCAAACTTTAATATAAAGTGTGGGTAAACAGCTGCTATATGTATCATAGTATACATGCAAAAAAGTCTTGATTTTTTCATTTTCCAAGAATTTGAGTAAATACCTTATTTGTTGATATGCTGATCAATGTTTCACTACCACCATTTATATAAAATGAATACACATAGATAATCTGTATCATTAAGTAATTGTATGTATGCTACCAAGACATATATTTTTGAAGGTAGAGTAATTTGGAATATTTATACTCTGCCTAGCTTCCCATGAATTTAATTTAAATTAAAATACCTAATCGTTAGTTCTCTTTCCCAATCTTTTCTAAAAAATGAAGCACTCCCTTTGAAGGGCTGCTGGTGTCAGATATTACAGAGTTAAGCTGGGCATTCCTGGTTTAAAGTTTTTAATGTCTATCTCATCTGTTCTCACCTGTCATCCTCAATTTGTCAAGAGCATGTAGTAATATGGTTGTTGCATCAGAAGTGAAAAAAGAATGGTGAAAGCAGGTAAATATGTCAGTAAAACCCCACACGTATTAAGTCACCTCAATTTGTTTGTCTGGTAAAAACTAGCCCCTCACTGGGTGAACTGAGGCTAGTATGATTCACCACCAAAATCTGAATCTGGAACTGACATTGAATTTGCAGATGTGCATAGGAGAAATCCCTTGAGTTTTGAAATAATTGAATTTAAAGAGAAGCAGGGAGAATGTGAACAGCATTGTTAAGCAGACTGAAATTAATCAGTTAATGTCGTTACTACTGAAATCAGTCTCAGTTTGACAACATGTTGATTTTTTAATTACTTTGTCTAAATAAAGATTAAATTATTTTTTAAAAAATCACTAGATTACACAAATCCAGGACATTTCTGAACATTCTTCTTGCTTATAAACAAAAAAAAAAGGAAGTGATATCATACATGGGATTAATAGCTAAGGAGTCAAGATTTTCTGTGTGCAAAAATTTTAATTTTAGAGCTTTCAGGGGAGAATGAGGTATAAACACAAAGGAAAAAGAGCATGAGTTGGCGTGAAGAGTGCTGAAAATACCACGAATATACTGAAAACACGAAGCATGTAATTATATGCTGTGTTTGTAGAAAGGCCTCTCTAATTGTAAATTTAGGCTTTTGGAAGTAATTACAAAAACAATGCTATAGTGAAATAAAAGGACAATATCATTCTTTCTTGCCTCTCTGTTTATGTAGGCTGTCATCCAAAGCTGTCAAAGAATAAAGACCTCTTAGCAGAGCTTTTCCAGGTGTTTTCTGTCTAATGGAAGTTTACATACAGAGGTGCAATGACTACAATTGAATTACCAATGTTTAAATTCATTTATGCTTCCATTCTTGGGTAACCAGTTGAGCCACAGAGCATCTTTTGGGTGATTTAGATCTGCATCAGCCCTTCTAATGGGAGTGATGTACTTTACATGTCAACACAGACTAACTTATCTGGCTCTTATTTTCTCTCTTGGAATGCAAGACTTATAACAGATGCCATTTTAATGCTTGGCTTTCATTTGAACACCCATCTGCTGATGCTTGATGGAAATATTTTTAAATACTCCATTTAGAGATAGTTTTGCTCATATGTTATAGATTTCTCCTATTCCGCTTTCTCCAGCTTAAATCAGCAGGGAAAAAATCTGACTGAGGTTTCAATCTTTTATTTTATTAGTGGCTCTAGAGAAATCAATGATGGTCTCACAGACAGAAAATTGCAACTTGTTTTTTAGAAGCAGTAAACACGTCTCACTCTCCTTATTGTTTTAATAATATTAACTCTAGCATAATACCTGATACAAATGATGATGGCATGCCTAAATTTTGAAAACGTCTGATCCTCAAACTGAGACACTTTGAGGCAATTTTGTCCTCAGAAATCCTTGGTGAGCACCTTGTGAAGGTTGCCCTTGTGCTGTCTCCAGTTGGGCACTGGTAAAGCCAAATATCCAAACATCCTTTCCTTTGAATGTGTATTCCAGTCATTTGATATGTTTGGAATTTGAAACAGCTAAATATGTGCCCACAAACTGTGAGTGACTGATTGCAAGAACAAAAATGGGAATCGGTTTTATAAGCTAACACTGTTCAAATGAGAAATGTTACAAATTGAGATCAGAAATCAACCTAAGGAGAAGATTCTTAAGGAATTGTGTAAACATAATTTTGTGTATAAAAAATGCAATCAGTTTTATAATCAGTGTTACCACGATTGTGACAAATGGTCATGAGTTATGAAGATTAGCCAACAGAAAAATATTGTCTTGAGTTAGAAAACTAGTGGAAGCTATGATGAGTAAAAGGATAGCTCTGCTTTTGCCAAAACACCACCTAAAATAATTTAGAAGGAATCACAGAATCATAGAATCACCAGGTTG
>WAAB01001945.1:96876-161733 GCA_013389865.1 Piaya cayana
GGTAGTTATAGAGAGCAATGAGGTCTCCCCTCAGCCTCCTCTTCTCCAGGATAAACAACCCCAGCTCTCTCAGCCGTTCCTCATAGGGCCTGTTCTCCAGCCCCTTCACCAGCTTCATTGCTCCAGAAAGAACCATTTGCTACAAAAGAGAAAAGGGTCAAATCTCAAGTAAAGAGGGTCTGGGTCTTTTTCATTCCTAACAATTCTTCTAGATTTTTTCTTTTCACTATTCACAGTGCTGCGTATCATGTTGGGAAATGCATTATCTAAACGCTGAGGTATGTTCTAAAGGACTTTGGATATTTGACCCATGGAGAGGTGGGAAAAAAACCCCAACTTCTGATGCTTAGAAAATAACACACAGAAACTAGAAACATCAGCTATGGCTGCCTCACATTCATCAGTCATCAGGCGGACTCTCAACAAACTCAAACTAATGTTGAACTGGCATCACATCTTTTTAATCAAAATACTCCTTTTGTGTATATCTCAAACAGCGCTGGTCTTCAGCCCAGGCAATAACTGGTTGTTTGCTTTTATGTTTGCAAAAAACTTTAACAAGATACCTAGAGCTTACCCAAGGAGCTTTGGCCAACATTTTCCAAATGTAATTGCCTGAAACCTGGAATCTTTTCAGAAGCACTGAGCATCTGAACTTTCTAGAGACTTGCAGAAACAATAGTTCTTGCTCAGCATTTTCTGGCTAAAGATGGATTTAAGCACCTTAATTTAGGTGCTCAGTATATCAGTCTTAGACTAGAGATGAGATTTCAAAATGCTAAGCTAAAGAGTTTCTGTCAAACGTGTACAAATTAGGTGAATGTGTTTAGGATGCATTCACAATCTATTATGATGACAAGAACCATAATGCTTTAAGGACATAGTATATGTGGACAAGGCTAATTTTACTTGCAGGTATATTTCATTCTGTCTGTCTTCAGAGGAAATCGTAGGTGCTAGTTATCTGTTGGGAACAAGTTCATGCACAAGGACATGATTTGTCCATGTGTGAGTTCGTTTGTGGTGGCAAGAGTGACTGGTGATGGCCCTGACCTAGGCCTGCTGACTTGGAAGAGTTCGTGTTTTAGGACAACAGCTCCTGTGTGAATGAGGTTGGTGGAGCAATCAGCTTAAGACTGATTTGGTTTTTTTACCTTACTCTCCCTCAGCTGGCTAATGGAAAGGGGGAAAATAAATTCCCTGACTGCAGTGATTGCTTGGAAACCTCAAGCAAATCATTACTACTCATATTTGTGTGGGATCAGCTCTCCACCAATCAAACCATGCCAGAAGTAGGATGTACAGTGGTCAGTTCTGGTCTCGTACAGTAAGGCCAGGTCTGGATTAACTGTTTTATGGGACAGTATTAAGCAACCAACTTTACTGTTGAATTGTCATGGAAGAAGTGACACTAAAAGGAAGGGAGAACTTGACTTCAGATTTTATGTCTGAAGCCATCAAGGGTCAGAATTTTTTCAATGTGAGACAATTAGAGCTCATGTAATTCTGACTAGTTTCCAGGATTCAAGCACACCCTTAGCGTAGGAGTGTAGGTAGGAGAATACTAATTACAAAATGCTATTTCATTCAGATTTCAAAGGTTGTTTCTCTTATTGGACAGGTTTTATTTTCTTTTTTAATATTTTCCCACAAAATTGTCTGACTTGTGATATCCAAAAAGAACACCCTCTCAAAGTCACAAAGTAGAAACTAGTACATTGCAACAGCCTTTCTCAAAGGAGTAAGAATAAGAACATAGGTTCTTATTTTCATAGGTTCTTATTTTTATTCAATTTCAAACTTGAAGCATCTCTACTATCCTAATAATTTTTTTCTTTCGTGTTCTACCAGTCAAGTGGCTCCATCACAGGAAAAAGAAGTAAGACATCTGTGCAAGTAAGCAGTAAAGACATCTATTAAATTTATGTCTTCCCATGCTCAGGTAGCAGCTCAGTGCTGGTTTTCAGGATTGCAGTTTCAGTCAAAGGCATGCATCACTTTATTCTCTAACAGGCAAATGAGCAACTTTTTGTAAGATAATCTGACACTTTTATTCACAATGCCCATGCAAACATATTCATATACTCCTATCCTTCAAAAATAAGATCAAAGATTATTACTTATTTTTGCTGTGAAACAAAGCACCTTATACTTTGTGTATGGGCAGGTGCCGCAAATTAGCCAAAGCACTGGAAATTCATTTCCTAGCTGACCTCCCAGTCATTTCTGTACATGCAAGTGCTCTGACTACCTCATGGAATTAGGTCTAATTTCACTCAGTTTTCACAGAATTTCTAGGTTTGAAAAGACCTTTGAGATCATCAAGTCCAAACATACCTGTGCACTACTAAATGATATCCCCAAGTGCTTCATCTACATCTCTTTTAAACACTGCCAGGGATGGGGACTCCCTGGGCAGCCTCTGCCAGTGCTGATAACCCTTTGGGTGAAAAAATTTCCTCTCGTCCTATCACCTATCACTTGGAAGAAGAAAGCAACATCCATCTCACTACAACCTCCTTTTAGGCAGTTGCAGAAAGTGATAAGGTCTCCCGACAGCCTCCCTTCTCCAGGCTGAACAACCCCAGTTCCCTCAGCTGCTCATTATAAGATTAGTTTGCCAGCGCCTCCACCAGCTTCATTGCCCTTGTCTGGATACGCTCCAGCACCTTAATGTAGTTCTTGTAGTGAGGGGCCCAAAACTGAACACAGCATTTGAGGTGTGGCCTCACGAGTGTCGAGTACAGGGGCAGGATTGCTTCCCTGGTCCTGCTGGCCGCACTGTTTCTGATAAATGCCAAGATACTATTTGCCTTCTTGCCCATCTGGGCCACCACTGGCTCATGTTCAGCTGCTGTTGACCAACACCCCAAGTCTTTCTCTACCAGGCAGCTTTCCAGCCACTCTTCCCGAAGCCCGTAGCACTGCACAGATTTGTGTCTCAACTGCAGGACTTGGCACTTGGTCCTGTTGAACCTCATCCCATTGGCCTTATCCCACTGATCCTGCCTGTCCAGACCCCTTTGGAGAGCCTCCCTACCCTCCAGCAGATCAACAATTCCTCACAGCTTAGTGTCATCTGTGAATTTACTAAGGATACATTGATAAAGATATTGACAGGATTGGACCCAGAACTGAACCCTGGAGAATACCACTTGTGACTTGCCTCTGAGTGGATTTATCACTATTCTTTGGGCCCATCCAGCCAGCCAGTACTTAACCCAGTAGAGGCTGTGCCTGTCCAGGCCAATGGCATGCAGAACACTGTGAGAAACAGTACCAAAAGCTATACTAAAGTTCAGGTACAATATATCCACAGCCTTTCCCACATCCATTAAACAGGTAACATTGTCATAAATGGAGATCAGGTTAGTTTGGCAGGACCTGCCTTTCATAAACTCGTGTTGACTGGGCCTGATCACCTGGTTGTTTCATCCATGCTGTGTGATAGCACTCAAGATGACCTGCCCCATGACCTTCTCTGGCACTGAGGTTAGACTGACAGGCCTGTAGTTCCCTGGACCTTCCCTCCAGCCCTTCCTGTAAATGGGTGTAACATTAGGGAACCTCTAGCCAAATGGAACTTCCTTCGTCAGCCAGGAATGCTGGTAGATGATGGAAAGGGGTTTGGCAAGCAGCTCCACCTGCTCCCTTAATACCCTTGGGTGGATCTCATCCAGTCCCATAAACCTGTGAATATCTAATTGGTGAGCAGGTCTCTAACCATTTCCTATGGTATCACTGGAGCTTTGTTCTGCTCCCCCTCCCTGTTTTCTGGCTCAGGAGGCTGAGTACCTTACTATTCAAGACTGAGGCAAAGCAGGCATTAAGTACCTCAACCTTATCCTCACCCTTTGTCACTATTGTTCCCTCTTCATCCAGTAAAGGATGGAGATTCTCCTTGGCCCTCCTTTTGTTGTTTGTATATTTGTAGAGACATTTTTAATGTTCACAGAATCGGCCAATTTAAGTTCTAGTTGGGCTTTAGCACTTCTGATTTTCTCTCTGTATGATCTCACTTCACCCTTGTAGTCCTCCTGAGGTGCCTCCCCTTCTTCCAAAGCTTGTATACTTTCCTCTTTTTTCTGAGATTCACCCAAAGCTCTCTGCTCAGCCAAGCCGGTTTCCTTCCCCACCAGCTCACTTTCCAGCGCCCAGGAATGGGCTCCTCTTGCACCACCAGGATTTCCTTTTTAAAGAGTCCTCTTGGGCTCCTTTGATCTTTAGGACTGCCTCCCAATAAACTTTATCAACCAGTCTTCTGAACAGTACAAAGTTTGCCCTCCAGAAGTCCAAGGTGGCCATTCTGCTGACCCCCCATGCTCTCCTAGAACTGAGAATTCTAACATCGTGTGATCGCTGTGCCCAAGACGCCCTCCAGCCCTTTCATCTCCTACTAGGTCTTCTCTGTTCACAAACAACACGTCCAGTGGGACACCTTCCCTAGTTGGCTCACTCACCAGTTGTGTCAGGAAGTTGTCTTCCATGCACTCCAGGAATCTCTTAGACTGCTTCCTTTCTGCTGTATTATACTTCCAGCAAACATCTGGTAAGTTGAAGTCTTCCACAAGGACAAGGAGTTGTGATCATGAGACTTCTCCCAGTTGCTTGTACAGTATCTCATCAGCCTCTTCTTCCTGGCTGGGTGATCTATAGCAGACTTGCACCACATTATCTGCTTTATTGGGAGTTCCACAGATATTTACCTATAGACGCTCAACCTTATCATCACCATAACTGAGCTCAAGGCAATCAAAACACACTTCAACACAGAGGGCGGGCTACCCCACTGCCTCTTCTTCCTTGCCTACCCTGCCTGAAGAGTTTATAGCCAACCGTGACAGCACTCCAGTTATGCAAGTCATCCCACCACGTTTCCCTCAGATTTCTTGTTGGGTTTTCGTTACTGCCTACTTGGAAAATCAAGAGTGGATAATAATCCATAGGCCTGAGCCGAGTTAGAACTTTTCTTTCCACATCTCTAACCAAGGTCCCAGGCAGGCAGCAGTGGTCAATCTCCCTCTCACACTCTCTGATGGTCCTCAGCCTGCTCACCTCCTCCCTGAGTTCTGTCACCCCAGCATGACTCCCACAGATGAATTCCCCACTGGTGTCCAATGCCAGTGTAAGAGCGGGGCTTGCCCTGCAGTGTGGCTTCATGCACCCACTGGGGCTCTGTTGGGGAGGCTGCATCAGTCACAGATCGTGCAGAGCTTGGAGAGGCTTTAATTTTCTGCTGAGTGGACACTAGGGTTTCAATGGTACTTCTGGCTGAGCTCTGGTGCCCTGCCCACACCCTGGCCTGATTGCCATGCCTGCATGAACTGCCTCGCAAATTGTCTCACCACACCTGACTGACATACCATGTACCTGTTTTTCCACCTGTTTGCACCGCTCCTGTTGCTGGTGCCCCTTTTGTGTCCTAACACATAATTTTCACCTGTTTTCCAGGAGTTTATAGAAGCTTGCTAAGTTATTAACTAGCTTTAAAAGTATTTAATGACATGGAACTTCTAGTGCATCTGAAAAACACTAAAAAATGTTCTTGATACCAAACAAAATAACAAAAAAAAGCCCATGGAAAACAAAGATGTGGGAAGAAACTTTTAGTATTGTGGTGATAGAAAACACTTGCTAACTCCTTTAGTGCCAACCTAAGCCTTTTTAATGAGGTGCACCTAGTCTCACTTAACCTTTCCCACAACTGATTTAATATGGTAGGTTATTGCTATCTCTCTGTCGTTGAAGTGGTTCAGTAGCTTGATGCAGTAGGATTGTTTGATACTTCATGCTTGTAGTTCTATGTCAATATATTTTAATCTAAAAGATCTGCGTTCTTTTTGTTTGTTTTTGTTTCTTCTCTCTTTCTAAATGCAGAAATCATATAGTCTCCTGAGGACATCTAGCTTTTATTGAAAAATGCCATATCTGACTGAAACAAGAGCTTTTTTTTTTTTTCTTTCCCCCACTATGCTTGTGGCTTTCTCTTCATTATTGGTAGAGCCAAGGAGCTACAGCCCTAAAGGAGCCATTTTGCAGCTGGCTGCATCTTGCAACACCTCCTTCTTCCAAGTGGTAAGTGTTCTTGATTCCTGCAATATTTTTTTATGCCTTTCCCCCCCCACCCCATCACTCTCGAGGAGACAGTAACAATGGAAATATGAGTTTCAGAACCAGAAAGAATGCTAAGGATTTTGAAGCTGGTTTGCATTTGTTTATTTGTTGTTTAAGCATAATTCTTCTGCAGGGAAAGTAATAATGAGTGCATGTGTGTATATATATATATGTATGTGTATATATATAAATTGTTTTAAAAGATTTATGCTGGTGACATTTACTGCTATACCACTGTATAGAAAAAATACTAACTGAGGAAAGGCTTTCTTTTAATATTTGGAGATATATACTGTATCTCTGTGCCTATGAAATGGTCTTCTTTAGTTACTAGGGACTTGGATGTATATAAATTAAAGGGAATGAAAAGTTAAATTTATTTGCTTTAGTTTAAAAATGCCTTCAAAGCTATCCGAAATTATTTTGTACTTTTAAAAGTGTTGATAGTTAACCCCCTCCTGCTTCTTCTGTGTTTTTAGGTCCTAAAAAGTTCTACATGTTTATCTTTTGACAAGGAGGCAGTGAGAACATGTAACTATTTCTGAATTAATTTGTCAGCTTTCTTATTCTCTATAGCATGCATGAACACATACATAGACTTTCCCTCCCATCCTGCATCTGTTAATTAAATGAAGGCAGAGATGTTACAAAGGTATTGCTTACCTCCCCATTTCCTGGAATAGGGGGATTACATTAGAATTTTACAACTTATTTATGAAATCTGATTATGACTCTCGTATTTCAGAAAGGCTTGAAATAGTCCTGACATGTGTGAATTAAATGTAACACAAATGCAAGTTTTTGAAGAGGTTATACCAATAGGTTTGAAAATGTTCAACAACTTTATAAATTTTGATGGCATATCAACTTCACAAACATTACCAGTGCCGTCTAGCAGGTGACTGCAGAAGAGGGGGCATGGGGATCTAAACCTTGCTTACATGCTTTATCTGTCCCTTCCTAGATGTGGGAAGAAAAGTAGCTTTTGTTCCTACTCCAAGGGTTCTTTTTTGCCAGCCTATGGGGAAGTAATCTACCTGCTGTTCTCCATCTTTTTTCTGGGCTGTAGAGGTGGATTTATAATGAGGTGCTATTTTGCATCAAAGACTCTTGAAATGCTCTGATTAGATGCCACCTGTCCCCTTCCTTTTCTCATTTGAATTTAATAAAAACATATTCTGTGGTAAGGAATAAAATATTCATAATTCTGATGTGTTACTTTTAAAAGCACAGGTCCTTGTTTCTTTTTTTCATCCTCTTATAATAATATTGTGGAATGGACTGAGATCACATTCTTGAAAATAACCTCAAGTGGGAAAACAGTTGTGGATTCTGTGAAAGGTGTTTGTACCTGATCTTAAGGAAAACTCCTTTTTTTAAAGTGAGTAGTAGTGTTATCTGAGGGGAAAGAGGTAAACTGAGCCCTTTTGTGGATGGCTTTCATATTTAAGTAGAAAGCTCAGGATTTAACACCAATGTTAGAAAATTAAAAAGCCTGAAATATGTCTACAGTGGATGCTTAAGTTCTAAGCCACAAAGGTAGGACTGAAGGGACTGTGACACTGTGTTAAAAGAAAAGGTAGCTATTACTTCAAGATGCAATGTTGCTTATGATGGTTTGGAGACCGTTTCACCTTCTTCCTGCAGCCTGGCTAAGCTCTCTGGCAATTTTTTTTAAATTTCCAAATTAGTAGACTTTAACATTTTAAAGGATATTTTACTATTTTGTAAGACATTCTAAGCAAAACGAGTTAGTAACAATTCCTAACATAATGACTGGAACTGAATTAAAAAATAAAAAAATCATAGAATCTGGTACTTTAATAGTAGTAAATATAGTAGATTTCATGATAAACTTTCAGGTTTCTACTACCATTACTGCACTTTTATGGCAACTCTTTCTTTGGCAACAGAGAGATGATTCCTCTCCCTGTTCTTTCAAATAAGTTTAGTACACAGTCCTCTTGTTGTCAATGTGATGACAGTGGAATCTATTTTCCTTTCAGTGGGATGCATGTAGCCCAGAACGATGGTTGCTCTGTTTTTCTGTCATCTAGTTAATTCCAAATACAATATTTTTTAAGTTGTCTTGCAGATTAGATGTTGATACTAAACTGAAGGTTTAGATGACATCCAAACAACTGTAGTCCAAGTTGGCCAACAAGAGGATCCTGGTATGATTTTACAGGAAAGTTAGGGCAANTGCAATGTTTGCTAAACCTGAAGTATGTGTTTTCATTGCTATTCAGTATCATTAAACTGTGTCCTTAAGGGATAGCAAAGCAGATATTCTCTAATGAACAATCCATTGTTCTGGAATACGTAGCTGTCCTGTGGCATTTAAAAATGAGCAAGCAAACAAACTCAACCCAACAAATACGTTTGGTAGAAACAGTGTCAGAGAAAAATATAAAAGCAAGCTCCTGAACTGTGTTGTCTCATTTTATTTCTACTGAGGTTCTCTTCTTAGCTCAATCAATATTGAGGGAGAAGACTGGATCTCAAATCGCTCCTTTACTGTATCGCCTCACTGGACTGTCCAAGTTGCTATGTGAGCAGCAAAACCAATGAATTTGGATTCCTTCTGGATTTGAATTCTTTACTTTCCTGAGGCCAAACTGAATGACTAACAGATGAATCTTGTTAGCCTTTCCCTCTGTGAGGACATCACGTTGTGTCTCTACCCACTCCTTGCCCACTTATTTTCAGGAACTTGTGCAAGGATATAATATTCTTTTAGACTCTAGACTTCTTTCAAGATGATTTTCAGATTTCCCATCAAGCTCAAAAGTTATGTAGGGTATGAGGGGAAGGAATAGGACAGACAAGAAAACATCATAGTGAGATAAATATTGCTTTCTATTAAAAAAACAAACAAAACCCCCACAAACAATAGGAAGAAATATAAGCCCTACATATGGCACTTATCAAGAATAAGATTGGCTACAACAGCACTAGGAACTTCTTGGATACAGAGTCCTGCAAGCCGTGCAGAAAGCTGAAAACACGAGGAATGGTATCTGTCATGAGTGAGCACACACACTTAGCTAAGGTAGTACACAAATTAGCGCCCTCCTTTAGCATTTTTGGTGGGATAGTGAGGAATTGCAGATCTTGGTGCTGGAAATGTGTGTATACTGTTTTGAATCACACCTACATGTAGAAGCATTCCAGATCTATAGAGGTGCCAAAACTTTTGCTATCTAGCCTGAAGGATACAACTTTTAACTTTTCTTTCTAAAGTAACCTCTCGGTTTAGCTAGCTTATACTATATGGTGATGTAGCACTTTTTAAGAATCTGTGTTTTTTAACACATTGATGTAATTACAAAAGCATATGTGTACCATTTATTCCTTTAAGCCTTTCCACTGAACTGAAATACTTAGCATTTCTACCATATGATCACTTTGATGTGTGTATATAAGAGGGTTACTGCAATAAATCAGATGAGTTGTTGGATATTTTCCCCTTTGCTTCTGTGTCAAAATAAATTCCTAGTGACTTAGATGAGGTGACAGTATATGCAAATGCAGTGGATGGAGCAAACAGCTGTGCTATTAATACATTTTTAAAGAGGTTGCTTCAGGTAAGGATTATTTTGGTTCTGATTCTACCTTGTAGACAATGTAGGAAACGCCTGCCTTGAGGCAGTGGAGATGAGTGAGTAAACACAGTGTTTCTTGTGACAAAAGATGAAGTCCTAACTCAACATCTTCCAACTGTGGGAATGTATGTAGGGGAACAAGAGACATTTGGAGTCAAACGCTTCCAGTAAGTTACTTCTAGGATCTAGCTTATTCCTCTGCTTTACAGAGGTGCTGGACTGTGACTTCCTATACCACCCTTACCCAGGCCAAAAAGCAGAGATGAAGTGAAAAGTCAGAATTTCAATGGAAAGATTTTGAACTCATCAAAGGCCCTAATTTTGACAAATTAATTGCATTTCATGACTTACTGCAACCTTTTTTTTTTTCCCTTTTGGTCTGGGCAAATAAACCCACTACAAATGCATAATAATACCAGTAGAATTGGTGCTTAATCTCTCTGCTTCTGCTACTGTAAGTACATAAGTATGAGTGTGCTGTAGGGAATTAGATCATTTTGGTTCCAGTTTCACACCAGAGGAATCTGGTATAATGCTACCTGTCTTGCAGATCTAAAGCACAGTAGGTGTTCATTACATTTGTGATGAACTCTGACACCTGGAAGAAATTAAATGCTGAAGGTTAGTTGTCAGCTAAAGGTTGAGTCTTTCTGGAGTCTCAACATCTATACCCTTACTCAGCTGAATACAGGACAACAACACAAATTAATTCTGTTGCTTTTTGTATTTTTATGGAAGTAATATCATCAAGAGAAGTGATCGTCTTTTTTTTTTTAAGTTGGGGTACCTGAAAAACACCCTGAATGCGGATGAGAAGTGATGTGAGCAGGACTACAAACAAGTCTGCTAACTCATTTAGCATTTATTTCCTGATATCTGACTATTATTGCATTTTTAGTCATTTATCTTTTGCTTTTCCAAGATGTGACTCATTAAAGTATGTTTCCTAGCTGTACTCTAGTCCTGTGGTACAAAACAGAAACAGAACATGTCTGGGGTTTACTTCAAATTTCATCTCATAAACATTGTGCAAAGACCCCATGTAAACAACTTAATTGAGTTAGCATTTAAAATCACCATAGATTTATCCTTTCGTAAATTTAAGATGATACAGCTGCCAATAAACCAGTCTGTGTGATGAGCAGAGCAAAATGAAGCCTGGATATAAATGAATAAATGCATGCTAACATTTTCAAAGTTTCACATCCATAGAAAACAGTGAATGGTGTCCCAACAAACGATGTGAAAACCATTGTCTAATCAGTATCTATTGCTTTATGAAGAAGACATTTGCCTTTCCTTAGGAAGGGATCATTTGTCAAAGTAGGAGCTGTGCTTTCCTATTTTTGGCTACTTTTATAATAGGAAATTGCCTGAGTATCTGGTAATACACTATTTTGTTCTAAGTGCAAAAGGACTTGTCCTTACTTTGAAGTGTGGGTTGTAACTGACGAGTTTGTGAATCACATTGGTACCTGATGGAGGCCTAGATGATGTTGCTTAGAATATAAAGCCCTCTAGCTCAGAGGCTGCTTTCTTATTATACATTTACAGTGCCATAAAGTGCTTTTGTGTCCCCTTACAATTATTTCCTGCTCTGTGTGGTACTTAGCAGTGGATATAGAAAGACAGCTTGTTGCCTTTTAGAAGCCTAAGCCAAGTGATTAACTGCAAGAAATAAATAGCAAAATAATAAAGCCTTCTTGTTGCTGCTTTAGCTGTGTTGCTGCCTTGGAATCTTTCTATTAGATGCTCATTAAAAAAAAAGCAGAATCTGAGTTCCCCCACTAAATCAATAGTATAAACATGGACTATAATGTATGAATTTACATGTAGTTTAAGATAAACACTTCATTTGAAAAGTTTGGTAAGCCTTACCATGAAGGTGATAACCTGCTCTATGAAAACACATACCCAATTTCCAAAATAGGTGACGGCTATAAAACTTTGACAAAAATTCACACAATAAATTCAAGACAGCTTAAAAAAGAAAGGAAAGAATGGCGACAACTTAGTTGTGTAAGAACACTTGGAGTTCAGGTCTGTATGCTTTTAATTCATGCTCCTCAGAGAATTTACATCTCTAATTATCTGATAAACAGCTCCTCCTGGGGAACATTCAAATGGAGCTTCTGTGTCAAACAGACAACACAAGGGAGTCAGAACGTTGTAGTATCATAGAATGGTTTGGGTTGGAGGGGACCTTTAAAGGCCATCTTATTCACCCACCCTGCAGTAAGCAGGGACATCTTCAATCAGATCAGGTTGCTCAGAGAATTGTCCAACGCGACCTTGAATGTTCCCAGTGGACGGGGCTCCTAACACCATTCTGGGCAACTTGTTCCAGTGTGTCACCACCCTCATTATAAAAAATTTCTTCCTTATATCTAGTCTAACTCTAGTAGCTTAAAACCATTATCCCTTGTCCTATCACATCAGGCCCTGATAAAATGTTTGTCCTCATCTTTCTTAATAGGCCTCTTAAGGTATTGAAAGGCTGCAATAAGGACTCCCCACACACATTAGCATTTGGGGAAATTATTATTCTGTAGATGTTTATCGTGTTACACTAAACTAAATACTATCACTTGTGTCAAAATAATTGGATAATATTAGTAAATACTGTGTAAGTTTTGGTAAATTAGTGAAAATCAATACAACATTGAGGTCTTCCTTCTCTGGCAAAAAAAGCTACAGGGCCTCTTTTCCTCTTTCTTGTGGAGAAACTTTGTCTTGACAGCATGAATAGGGGGTTGAGCAGAAGTGGAAACAGTACTTACTACTTGTACTGCATATTTATTTTAGCAAATGCTATGTGGCTGGCAGAGCTGAAGTGTCAGATCTGACGGAGAAGGGAGACCAGGTGTTAATAGCAAGTAATATTATGTTTGCTTTGTATGGGAGTTAAAAATTGACTGGAATTTGTTTTAGAGGACTTGGCTATGACCTCCACGATCAAAACTTGTCCTCTGTTCTTCACAGTTAGGTGCCGTCATCAATCATTTTACATCCAAAGAGTGTCGGGGGGTTGTGTTGCCCAGAGAGCTGTGGTCTTAGTAGCATTACTGAAATACCTAAGTTTGAGCTGAACTAGTGCTGCAACGGACAGTGGGGTTTCATCAGGTCTCATAACCTCTTCCACTTCCCACAAACGGCACCTCCAGTGAGTTGGTTTCCATGATGCAGAGTAGCTAAAAAAGGCTGGGATAAGGCAGCAGCGAAGAAAAAGGTGGCATGGAATATCAACTGAAACTTAAAGGGAAATGCCACCTTCTGTTGGTAGATCACATACAACTGCTGAGCCACAGAGGTTTTTAATTGCTCTGTTTAATGTCAAATCCCCAAGGCTTATTAAAAAAGGTGGTTTGCACATGTGTGAATACAGAATAATGAAGTTCCTGAAGTTGCTTATAACTGAATTAGAGGTTGCTTGCCTTGCAAATATTCTGGCTGGTGAATAGAAGTTATGTTGCTGGCTGGAAAGAGAATGAACCAGCACAAAATCTGGCTCTGCAGGGAGTCTTTCCAGGAACAACATAATTGCATTATAAAGACATTATTTTAGATGTGAAAAAAATTATTAAAAACAAACTAGTGTTATATTTACTTGATTTCATCCTCTTTACTGTACTGTTTCAAAGCAATGCCATCAATGAGCTTGGAAGCTGCTGCTGACGTGCTTATTCATGGGAATTTGGACTTATGAAGCTTTTTCCCTCTGTTTTTATCAAAATAGTCACTTAGGCTGTGGAATTATCTATCCTAACTAGAGGAGGAAATGCCATCCCTCTCTGGTCTAAAGGATAATGAGAGGAAAACAGGAAATATACCTCAAGAAAACGTTCCTTCTGTGTTCTGAGAGGTGAAGTGTTGGCTCATTAAACAGGCTTCATCTATTTGGGATGTGCTAGGATGCAAATCAGCTAGCTTTAAGCAGTTTTATTTTGCTCACCCATATCTCTCTTTTATACCTGCCAAACTCTGTGTATTTGGGGGTGTGTGATGTCTGGTTTTTTGGCTTTTGTTTTTATTTTTCTTTTTAAATGATGAACTCCTACATGAGCAGATACACATGTTATTTGATTTCTGTGAGCAGAAGGGACTAGAACTAGGAAAAAAGAAGCTTTTGCTTTTTTGTGGAAGGGACTGGAAGTAGTGTGAGTGCCTAAACCCCCTCTTCTTTCCTATTGTATGCGCTTTGCACATAATTTGCTGTCAGAAACACTCTATGACATGGATGAAGTTTGCCCCACTCAAAGGGGACGAGTTTTCCAGTGCCTTCTCAGTCACTGCCTTTCCACAGTTTAGCGGGAAAGAATTCACAGAAAGCCTGAATTTACTGCCAACTCAAATAGCACAGTGTAGTGCTAGTACTAAAGCATCCGCTACTGCCCCTTCCCCAGGAGTGCATCACTGAAAGCAAAAAAAAAAAAAAAAAGCATTGCATACTGATGTGACCAATATGTACTGTGTTGCTAATTTGCAAGTGCTCCTGTGGTCAGCACTGCCAAATATTTGGAATTATTTTTCCCTCTCTTTAAAGCAATAAGTATATATTTTTCTACTCGTGTCACAATTAAAAAAGGTTGCTTTTTTTAAGGCTCACATATCTTTAAAAATAAAAATTGATGATCATGCAGTTTCCTGGAGTTCAGAACAAAAATCTTGTGTTTTGCAGGAGTTTTTCTCCTTTTTGAATGTTCTTAAAGTGCTTGAATTAAAGAATGTAAATAGGTCTAATATTTAGCACGTTTTTTCACTCCAGGTTTGCTTTTCTCCCTTCACTTATTAGCTTTCACTGAAATTAATTCTGCTGAAGTAAGCAGCACCCAAGAAAGCATAAAATACAAAGGGAAAGGAAGATATTCATTTAGTTCTCTGAATTTTAATTGAAAAAAAGGTACTGATACACCTCTTCTTGCTGTACTTTGATTCTAAAGGAGAAGCAGATTTATTAAAATTACATTGCCTTGTGTAAGTTACAAGTTCTAGATGCTTTCCAGATTTAAACAAATTAGTGGTAGAACAATTTCCCTTTCTCTTCTAGACACTTTAAAAACCTTCAAGGACAATTACATTTTTAAGAGAAACTTCCTTTGCTGTCAAAGGGATTCTGTCAGAGGCAGTACTAGAATATGCTGGGGCTGAGACAGTTTGGAGGAAATAATACTCCAACTTTGCCCTTCGATTTGTAATTGGTATAAAAGTGTCAAAACAAAGGACACATCCAAGAATATTTCTATCCTTTCAAAGAAACAGACAGAAATACAACCAAATTCTTTCATCGTTTTTGTTTTATATTTGGCCAGCCTTTTGAATTAGGTAATGGAAACTTACTTAATCCTTCCCCACTGCACAATGTTTTGCAAGACCAATGACTAAGAAGTCCACCTGCTCAAATCTGAAAAACTAAAAGATACTTAACATTTGTTGTTCTTTTCAGAAGATATTCCTATGTTCTCTGGCTAGGCACCTTGAAGGCAAAGCTAAACTTCTAGTTCAGGAATGATATTTAGTATGACCTACAGTATGTTTTCATCGAAGTAGCAGACATGGACTGCTTATGTTAGAAGACTATATAACTCAATCTGACAAGCTTAACACTTCCGCTTAGTAAACCACACTTAAATTCCTCTTTGATCTGACTCTTTAGATGTCTAAAAACACTCAGGCCATATTTGGCCTGTGCTTCCTTACGAACTACAGAGGGATCTCTTCACAAACATACAGAAGGATTTCACGATGTTGAGTTTGCACACAGCCTGCTGAATGGTAATAAATCTTTTCCCATAACTGCTCGGTCAGTAACAGCACTGCTTAGAATGAGTTGGTGTGGGCTACTGCACATATAGCATGACATATACCATGTATATCCACTTATTTAAAGGGATAAATCACTAGTGACATGGTATACAGTGAACTTATTGTTCATTGCAGGATGCTATTCCAGCAGTCCTCCTAATGTGATCTGAGGCAGCCAAGCTTTGGTTTTAACAAATGCTCTCCTTGAAGTTCATACAGAAGAAACATCATACAAAAAAAATGTTCAACGATGTCCAAGCATCTTTCAGATACGTTCTTCCCATCTGGCACACAGAGAGCAGTAAACAAAAGGGAGCTACTAGAATGTTCTAAAATAGTTTCCTATATATTTCCATACTGTGGAATATCCTGTTCTGTGAATACTTTTTTCTGTTAAGTGTCCACTCTAGATTGTTGAAGGCCACTGTCAACAAGGAAGAGGAAGAATTCTTGAGTGGATGAGGGAATAAAAAGAGACAGGAAAAACTTGGCTGAACAGTGGGAGGAAACAGCTCCCTGATGGAGTGTGCCAGGATGTGTCCAAAGGAAATGCTGGAATCTCCCTCCTCAAGGGACTTCAAAAACTAAGCACACGAAAATGCACTGCAGGGAGCAATACTGCATTGGCATAATAAGGGGCTAGATGATCTAACTATTTTCCATCTTTTACTTGTCTAGGTCTATGAACAACCCAGATCTCTCTAGCTGCCTTTTTTTCTTCCTAGTTTCCAAAATATTATAAGTTGGGAATAATTCCTTGTAAAAGGAATAAGTAAGATATATCAGTCTAAAAGCAAAATATCAGCACTAACTTTCACATAGAAGAAACAGTATTAAGAAACCACTCCCATATAAGTATTTACCTGTAAAAAGGAGTTCTATTTCAGATTAGAATCACAGAATCACCGGGTTGGAAGAGACCTATCGGATCATCGAGCCCAACCACTCCCACCAAACACTAAACCATGTCCCTCAGGACCTCGTCTACTTGTAACTTAAACACCTCCAGGGAAGGCGAATCAACCACTTTTTAAATTAAAAAATAATCCATTAGGAGAAAACAGGAAGCAGCACTATTTTCAATTAGAGTACAATATTATGAGCTGTCTTAGATTGCTGACTGTGAGCATGGAGAGTAAACAAATATAATTGGATAAAAGAGTGTTAAATGTTGATGAATGCAAAATGTCAATTAACATTTCACAGAATCACACAGAATCACCGGGTTGGAAGAGACCCACTGGATCATCGAGTCCAACCACTCCCACAAAACACTAAACCATGTCCCTCAGGACCTTGTCCACCTGTAACTTAAACACCTCCAGGGAAGGCGAATCAACCACCTCCCTGGGCAGCATATTCCAGTGCCTAATGACCCTTTCCGTAAAAAACTTCCTCCTAATCTCTAACCTAAACCTCCCCTGGCGGAGCTTGAGGCCATTCCCCCTTGTCCTGTCCCCTGACACCTGGGAGAAGAGGCCAGCTCCCTCCTCTCTACAACCTCCCTTCAGGTATTTGTAGAGAGCAATGAGGTCTCCCCTCAGCCTCCTCTTCTCCAGGCTAAACAGCCCCAGCTCTCTCAGCCGCTCCTCATAAGGCCTGTTCTCGAGCCCCTTCACCAGTTTCGTTGCTCTTCTCTGGACACTCTCCAGAGCGTCAACATCCTTCTTGTGCTGAGGGGCCCAGAACTGCACACAGTATTCAAGGAGCGGTCTCACCAGTGCCGAGTACAGAGGGAGAATAACCTCCCTGGACCTGCTGGTCACACCATTTCTGATACAAGCCAGGATGCCATTGGCCTTCTTGGCCACCTGGGCACACTGCTGGCTCATGTTCAGTCGGCTGTCGACCAACACCCCCAGGTCCCTCTCCTCCTGGCAGCTCTCCAGACAGACCTCTCCCAGTAGAGATACGACGACGACTTGTTCATGATAGACTTTCAAGACTGCAATTAATGCTGAGAACCAGCTGCATTCACTAAATTAATAAAATTAATAATCCCTTTATGAATCTATTATGGAGAACTTGAGTTAGTCATGACAATGAGAAATAAATCTTCTGAAATGTCTATGATGCTATTAAGTAATTTGAGAAAATAATCATTCAGTTAGCTCCTACTGGAGTGAAACTAGTATGATGCACTCAAATTAGCATTCAGCAATAACACAGTATGTTCTTAACACAAATCTACTGTGAGCCAAGGGTCGACCAAAAAAAGGAATAGGAAGCTTGCAGCTCTCTTTATGAGCTTGGGTAAACCTGTCCATCCATATCTGTGTTCAGCCGTTATTGTTTTGAAAATACTTTGTATGTTGTAGTAACAGTTAAATAAAAAAATCAGCCAAATTTTAATTCAACCTGTAAACTTCTGTCCCATATGCCATAACTTGTCATGATTAAATTATTTTGTATACTTTATAATTCATAAAATAATGTAACATTATGTAGAAAATACGCTCTCAAGGAAAAGGAGGGCTAAAATAATGAATAGTTAATAAAATGATGTAATAAGTCCAAATTCATTTTTTTAGACTCAGAATTAATGAAGTCCCACCTGAAAGAGCTGAATAGAGGAAATAAAGTTGCTAAGTTAGTTTCACCTTCATTTAACATTTGGTTATACCATTGAATTTCTTGTATATTTGATTATTCTTTGTGTTGGGGAGGATTCTTCTTTTGACTTGGAGATATTTTCAGTAATTTAGAAGTTCTTATTACTTTTGTGCAGCAGAAGTCTAAGTATTCTGAAGCATTTCAGTAAGAAAAAGACACACATTTATTCTCTATGCTTAAAATTTTAAAATCATAGAATGGTTTGGATTGGGAAGGATCATGGAGGTCATCTAGTCCAAGCCCTCTGCAGTGAGCAGACATCTTCAAACTAGATCAGGTTGTTCAAAGCCCCAACCAACCTGGCCTTGAACGTTTCCAGGCATGGGGCTTCTGCCACCTCTCTGAGCAACCTGTTCCAGTGTCTCACCACCCTCAGTGAAAAAATTTTTCTAATATCTTCCCTAAACTTCTCTTTTAGTTTAAAACCATTACCCCTTGTCCCATTGCTTACAGGCCCTGCTTTCTCCATCTTTCTTATAAACCCTCTTTAAATACTGGAAGGCTGCAACAAGGTCTCCTCGGAGTCTTCACTTCTCCAAGTTGAGTAATCCCAACTCACTCAGTCTTTCTTCATAGGGGAGGTGTTCCAGGCCTTTAATCTATGCCTAGCCACCATGAAATTAAAATGTTACTGGATGAAGTTAGTATTATTTTTTTGTTTGTTTTTAAGAGGGATTTTTCTAAACTTGGGCATCTGATGGAGACAGTGCTTTTTTTTTTCTTCTTTTTGTTTAAATTAAAATATTGTCTTTGAGGCTACCCTTACTCTGCAAAGCAGAAGTCTACAGGTTGTTTCAAGTTATGCGCTTGAATCTCCAAGCATTTTGGCAGCCTTATTTGTTTTCTCCCTGCCCATGCAAACCCACGAGTTTCCTGTTGTGGATGTGATTTCAAGTTCGCTTAGACATAAGAGTTTGAGTATAGATTAAAACCCTTTAAAAATGTATTTATACTAAAGAATCTATAGAACCTTCCTTAAAATGTGCTTATGAGTACCAAAACAAGGGGCTTATGTATGCATATGAAATATTTAACAGAAATGAATAATTTCTCCAGCTCTGAAAAAGACAGCACAGAGGAACTTTGCCAGATGACACCAGGTCGTTAAGTGCTTTGTGAGAAATGTCTTGGCCTATTCTAGTTACTGATGAAACTTGCTTTCCACTTCAGTAAAGCCAAAAATTCACAGTTGAATGATGCCCTAGAGATTGTCAAGGACACTAAGAAAAATTTCCCATCACCTCTGATTAACTACCCAGAGTAACAAGAGTTCCCCAGAGTAACTTTGCATCTCAGCTATAGATAAGTACTGCTATGTGAATTTTAATGAAGTGTAAACTCTGCAACGAGCATGATAAATCAATTCACCATTGCAACCATCTCACTTTATAGTCACCACTATACAATAGAGCAGTATAACAAAATCAGCTGAGACTCCAATTCACATTGCAGTTAACAGAGCGTTATCTAAAATGTTAATACTGGTTTGGGTTGTTAATATTCACTGGTGGATTTGAGACAAATAATCTAATTGTAGAATAGCAAGCAAAGGACAGGCATTGAAACAGATCTCTTTCCATTATGGAAGTGCATATGTGTGNGTTAGTATATGGAAACCTATATGGTGTGGAGACAGCCTGGTCTTTACCAGGTACTAATATCCAGTCCATGCCTACAGTGATCCCATAAGCCCAGTTAAAAATGCACATGTTCTTCCATAGTCAATGTGAAAAGAGTTCTTGGAGAAAGTTAACTCACTACATTGTAAAGAACTCAAACCTTTAGTATCAGCTATTCCTGTTGGCAGCCTGGCAGCGCAAAGCTAGAATAGTAGTTATTGCTCTTTAATAAAGTAACTCTAAAAACTTTAAAGTTCTAAATTCAAATGTATTTTGGGGTGGAGAGGAACAGGGAAGAAACCCTGATCACATCCAGTTAGTACACTGGAAATTTGTCCAGGAAGTTATGGCTGCCCCATCCTTGGAGGTGTTCAAGGCCAGGTTGGATGGGGACTTGGGCAGCCTGGTCTGGTGGGATGTCCCTGCCCATGGCAGGGGATTGGAACTGAATGTTAGTTAAGGTCCCTTCCAACCCAAACTATGATTCTATGACTCTATGAAATCATTCATAGAAGTTAGACCTGTTGGTAGATTAGGGATACAAGTCCTTCTTCATTTTGTTAAACCAAACCGTTGCTTTCGCCAACGTACTTTGCATCGCTTATTCTCACAACAGAATTAAAAACCAAAGAATATATTTGTTTAACTATGCAAATGAAAACTCATTTGGGATGTATTTAAGTTCTGCTCATTCATGTTTTTTCTGTGTCTTCTTTCCAGTCCAAAGATGATGAACTGCTTTTCTTAAATTTTATGTGGAGGCTTTATATGTTTTGAACATTTTCTCTTTGTGCGATTGGTACAGAATGTCAGTTTGAAAGAGCTGGAATGAGGAAGACACAAGTGCCTCTTAAAAGTCTGCATTGTTTTAAAATTTTGAGTGTGGACTTGCCTGTAATCCTTCAAGCAGCCTCCTGTGAATAAGGAAGCACAACTTGTCTTATTTTATAGATAGGCAAACATAGAAGCGGAAAAGCTACATAACTGTAAAAACAGACAAATGGTCACTAATCTTTGACATGAAAAAGAGAAGGGGGGTTGTTTAAAAAAAAACAAACAAAAAAAGCAGCCAGAAAATTCTATCAGTATTCAGGATTGCTACTGAGTTTATTCAGGGAAAAGTTTTGATGATTCACAAGAGGCTCTTGAGCTGCCAGTCATTTTACTTTGCTTGCTGTGCACGTAGAACTGCCCATCACCTGTTGTTAATTATAACATCCTATAAATCTAATGTAAGAAGACTAGCAGCGAGACATGGTGCCTGCACTGGCTTAATCGACGCTCTATGAAAAAAATAGTTTTTCAAGAGTTTATTCCTGGATGAGCTTCTGTGAACCTGGTATTGTCATGAACTGATATTTCTATTAAGGAAACCACTCATGGATGCCTTTAAACAAATACTGTACAGGGTTTATACAGCCATTGTGGTTTCAAGCACCATATAAAAAAACACACTATGATGGGGAGCTATCATTTAATAAATCAAAATAGCTTGCTTGGTAATAAATTTTTTTTCCTAGAAACCACAATATTCACTTTCCTACAGGTCATATGACTTCCCAGTTCCTGCATTTTTTCACATTACTGGAGGAACAAAGGAACGTGGGAAATAACTCTGCATGGTGAAATCATTCAGCTAGCTGTACCTACCCTGTGCTTAGAAAAACTTAAAAATGTGTGATTTCAGGCATAGATGATCAATTTCTTCCCTTTTTTTCAAGCACAGTGCTACCTTTCTGAGATGAGGAAAGCATTTGATTTTGACTAAATCACTTTAATTTAGTTTCTCAGCCTTACAGTCTACAAAGGGGTGAGCAATATATCCATCTCAGAGGAAAGGAAATAGTTTTTTGCCTATATGGGTTCTGGGCATTAGAAAAAGCACAACACCCAAAGCTGTAAAAAATGCCACGCATCACTGCTATTGACTCTGTGTTCTAGGTTGGCTGTTGTTCAGATAACTTTAGCTTGTATTGATAAATCAGTCTTTGTAGTTAGCAGTAAAAAGGAAGCCAAGATTTGGGTTTTCTCTAAAAGGAAAAAATAATAGTTTGACAAGAGACACAATACAAAGATTTATATTCTGCTGTCAGTGACAGCAGTCTATATCCAGATTGGGTCTAGACACAACTCTTGTGAAGACACATATTGTCTATAAGAAATACATTGTTGCATTTGCACAGATTTACTCTCACATGAAGAATAACTTACTGATGCAAAATATCAAATTGACTGGGACCTCTCTATTACCAAACGCTAGGAGTTGGTCCAGAGTATTGAACAACAGACTTTGCTAATAACATAATGCACTTGGCATGCTTGCATGTATTTCCATATAAAATCATATGTAAGTTTCACTTAAAGAATATAAGCAATAAACTTCTCCCGTACTGTTCTGTACAAATTCCTTTAAGTTTTCTAGTGTTTGCTAAGAAAGACATTAAAAAGTTTATAAAAGTCTGAAGATTCAGTTGTTTTACTTGGATCACTTTTATGATGCATTTCTCATGCAGGAATCAGTGTATTCTTCCATTTATATGTTCCACAATTATTCACTATTCTACAGCAAGAATTTTTATGTTCCTGGGTGTGAAATTCTTTTTATAATGAAGTGCCATGTGGGTATGAATATGTTTATATAGCTTCAGTGACTTATTGGCTTTCCTTGCTAGTAAAAATGTGGTTTTGATTATCCTTGAAACTCCTGATTCAACCTACTTTGGGAAAGTTGAGCTATATTGTTTTTTACTGTTCACATGACGCACTGTGCGTTCTTCCTGAGATCCAAGGTACAGTACAGTGGACTTGCATCAAAAGAGAAACTGTTCAGCTTCCAATAAAGGTTTGCTGCAAATGTAACTTAAGGAATATTAACAACAGAAGGTATTGAAAAAAGAGGTCTGGTTTTAGGCAAACAATTTCTCATTGGTTTAAAATTATAGGTTAGGAGACAGAGGGGATAAAAATTGCTGGAAGTATACAAGAAATATTATGAATCCATGGGGGAAGAAAAATCAACAGAGTACTGTGTGTTTAACAGGCAAGCCTTAAATGATCTCAAAGAATTATGTGCCACGCTGGTTACTGTCTTGTAACAGAATTGAATTACTTGGAAAGCTTGAGGCAGCTTTGTTAAGTATACTAATAAGACTACATCAGTCCTCAAATTTATATTCCTGTGTGCCTATCTCCATATTTTTTTTTCTGTTGTATCTGCAATGGTAACTTTATTATAACCCATTTACAAACCTTAGCTAAAACAATTAATTCTTTATACTAACAGTGTTTTTCTGATAACATTTTTTTTTAAAATGGAGAGAACAGTAAGGTACAAAGTAAAACTGCACCATTTTTTAAGATTCAAAATACTGTCAAAGGCATTCAATTCCATTAGGGCACTGGACAGAAAACTGGAAGTATCTTGATTACTCATACAGCAGGAAAGAAGGGGATATATTAAAGCTGGGAAAACTGTGGAAATGTTTTCTATATACCTTAGTTCTGAAGTTAATTGCATCTCTGCATTCTTCTGGATGGCCAGCCTCAGAGACACCTGCTTTTGTTTGGAATATAATTCTGCACCTGAATGCTTTCCCATCTGCATCCTAAATTGCATGTTCCCATAATGTACTGTGACTACATGAGACCTGCATTGTGTGCAGCTCTGTTCTTGAGGGAAAACATGACGCTATATTAACCAGTACCTGGTACATTTTCATAAATGCACTTTTTTAATGCTGAGAGAATATTTATGAAATGGCCTACTGTATGGATGCCCATCCCACTAATTAGAAACTTATCTCAATGTGTGTCTGAAAAGTAGTTGATGTCCTTGGCAAAGCTTGCCTCTCAGAATAATATCCTGACATCTTCTGGCTTTCTGGTGAATGGAGAAGTTTTCTCCTCGTCTCTGGCTTGAGGCTGGTATTTTCATGTAGTTTCCAGCCTTTGTCTGTTAAGATTTTTGACAAAATAGTTCCTTTTCAATGGTAATAGTTTTCTGCAGGAAATGAAACTTTGAAAGACTTGCTAATTGCATTGTTTCAGCATCAGATTTTTTCATTAATTACACTCTCTGTCCTCAGTGACTTTAGCTCTTAAAGCCACGGCAGTGAAGAATGCAGTCTCTGACATATCTGTAATGGTTATATAGTAGTCTTTTAACAGGCCATGAATCCAGAATGTTGCATCTGTCATGTCACTAGTTTCTCTATGAAGGGAAAGGAGCTGACACTTGCAATTGCTATCCAAACCAAATTATAGTATGGTCATCTTATAGGACACATTCTTACTATATTTATATTAATAAATGAGGCCTGTATCAACGTGCCAGTTAGCAAAAATCGGTTCCCATTTCTTTCACATCAACTGATTGTACAGTATAACATTATGCCCAGAGACGTTGTTATTGGCAGGGAACGGAGGGGTGGGAGGACATTTTTTGTAATACTTTAAACAATTAAATTGTTAGGAAGAAAATTACCTCAGCTTAATAGGAGAGTACTTCACTGGACTGGTTTGGATATCCAGACTCAACATCCAGTAATGAAGAGATCATAACAGTGCTGAGTATCAAATTTGAAGAATTCTAACAATCTGCGTTTTCTTCTCTTTCTAGAAAGACAGGGGAAGAAAGCATGTATGTTAATACTCTTCAAAATATACAGGACGGCAGAGAAGTAGATTTTACTTTCCTTGAGTAAATAAAGCACATAGTGTTTATTTCATTTTCCTATTTTAATATTTTTGACGTAATAAAATATTAATACATTAAATAAACTAAACAGCACAGGAAAATTGTGTTTAAAACTGTTGCTCAAGTTACGAAGACACCATAAAAGGCTCACATTTTATTTTGTTCTATTTTTGTGAGTAATATTGTCTGCATTCCCACGTTATACATGTGTGTGTAGCTCTATAATCCACAGTAAACTGAGTTATTTTCTATTTGGACTACTTTATGTATTACAAAGCATCATTGTTTCTATTCATACAAAGCTAATTTTTTCTCCCCTTAATGGCAGTCAGTTTCAGGCTTGTTCAGATTTTAGAACAAGAAAAATCTGGAAAAAAATAAGAAAGAAAATTTCAATATTTTACTTACAGTGTAAACTCTCTGGTTTATCACAAAATACCAGACAACAACAAATTGCATCAACCAAAGCCTAAAACCTAAGTGGTTTTTTTTCCCCTCTCATAAACGAGTAACAGTTGACAGCTCTGGAATGTGCACTCCTCTCCCATAAAAATATTTTTCCACTCTGCCTTTTCCAAAAATCAAAAGTTCAAAGCTAAACTACTACATGTTATAAAAGAACAAATTTACCATGACACTTAAACAAAGACATGAGTCAGTGTATTCAGCTTTTTTGAGGGCGGAAGGAGTTATGTTTCTTGTTAAGGCAAGGTTTGCAGTACAGAAATTATTTTTATAGTTTTATATATCCCCATATTATTTATCCACATTGAAGTTCTGTTTTGCTGTACAGTGAAAGTTGTAACTCATGCCTTTTTGTGATTGATATATTTAATAAAGGTTTACAATATTCCTCGTCAGAAAGCAAAATATTAATGTTCTCATTATACAATGGGCAAATGCAATCATGGATGTTAAGACACTTATTTTGATATTATTTAGGATACTCATGGCAGTCTGGGAACTTCAGCTGCTGCTCTTTACTCTGAAGAGTGTTACTTTTGTTCTGGGGAGTAGCACAAGGAAGATTGGTGGCATGTATGTCAAGAATAGAGGCAAAATGCGATGACTTTGAACTGCTGTGGGTAAAACAAGTTTTATCTGGAATAAAAAACATGTGATTTTGTGTCCCCTTAAATCTGAGGTGTAAAACACAATCTATTAAGCAGCTGAATTGCTCTATGTAGTTTTTTAAGCTGTCTAGGAAACTTGGAACACCATTTCCATTTATTTGGAACAAGTGGCTGACTCATTTGTCTGCCTTGGAAAACCTCTAACTCTGTTCCTGACTGAAATAAGATGGATATTCTTCTGAAAGTCCTTCCTCTTGTACAACAGGAGTGAAGTGCAGAAAGTCTCAGAATACCTACTAATATTGAGCCTGGCCATCCATGAATATATGGTCAATTTTTAATATGTTAAAGGATGCAAAATTTTACCAGGTGTTATAGTAGCTTTGACATGTTCATTCTTTCAAACAGATTGACACTGCAAAGTCTTGTTCTTTATGGATATGAATTTGGGGTAGTTAGATAAAAGGACCTTTGACACTAAATGCCGAATTCAGTAGGATGGAAAGAAAATCAGAAAATCCTTGAGTCTGGAGAAAGCTGATATCTGAAACTATAGCAAACAACCTAGGCACACCACCAGGCTTCAGCTTTCCCTTATTAATATGTAAAGATTTATTAGGTCATTTCTTAAGAGCAGTGTTCAGCAACTACAGAGAGGATATGATCATACTGAGGGACATTTAATTAATTACCTTCAAATTAAATTTTTTAACATAGCTTAGACGTGAGGTGTCAGAATTTCTACAGCTGACTCTCTCTTTCTGCTGTTTCTGTAAGATAACATGTGAAAGGACTTTACGTGGTAGTTGGCTATTGTTCCAAGTTCTCTTTAGTCTTTTAAAAATCCTGTTATGTTTCAAAGCGGTAGACAGAGTGTGTAATGTTATTACACACTATAAAGGGGGTTATAAAGGGGGTTTTAAACCTTTCAGATTGAAAGGTTTGGATTTTCATTTGTCTGTGTCAGAGACCCTTAACTGATTGTGCTTTTGACGTTAGTGTTGGTTATGAATGAGGCTGTAGGAAATAAAGGGACATCATCTGCGGGAATCATATTACTAGTAAGGGGGACTGCCACAGTTTTGTCAGATGCAGGCATGTGATACTAGTGTCAATGGCTAGCAGCACCAGGCAACTAAAAAGTGAGACCTGCTTTATGTGACCTGTTGGGTAGACGAACCACATTTTGATAACCTCTGGAATCAGGAACAAAGTGAACTCTGCTTGATATACAATAAACACTTAATTTTCAGTCATCATGCATTAAACTATAAAAGTTGCTAAGAAAGTTGAATAGTAGGGAGCAATAAGGCAGCCGTGCCTTGACAGAAAGAGGGCAGGTGATTAATAACACGCTAGTGGTGGGTACACTTGCTGGCTGTACGTGTAAATGAGGGTGGAAATGAGTTTGCTTAGCCCTCCCTCTGCTCTGAGTTCAGCACAGTTTAGGGCACAGTCTTCACCTACAAGCTGTTTCATTTGGCTACACAGGCAATACAGGCAGTAATACCATATACGCTCTGAAACAGTCAGAACCACAGTTCAGCCAAATTCGGTACCAGCCACTGTAATAAGTACCACACAGGGTCAATGGGTATTCCCCTGGCTGGTGCTTTCAGCTCCCGCATTATACAAGTCAGCAACAAAGAAACTCTCACCAGAGGTTAGAAAAACTGCATGATTTATAACATTGGTGGTAGGTGGAACAAGGGAGACTGTTGGAACCATGAGAGCCAAGTATTTTAAGCATCTGTTATAGGCCTGTGCCAGATGCAGGATACCAGACAAGATGTGCCATTTGTCTGTTCTTGAATGGAATTTCCTATGTCCCTAATACCAAGCAAACTCTGTTTATTTATAATATAACTACTTCTGGTTTTGTAGAGATGATATACAGCACTTTTCATCTATTCACTTGCACAATGACATTCAAACACTTAAAAAGTGATTTATTTCACTGTGTAAATTCAGTCAGGCTTGGCGGGTGTTATGCTTTGTCATGGGTGAATCTGTAAAGGCTGGAAAACTTCTCTGTTTAGGGACACTTTATTGTGTAGCTTCCAGAAGTACAGTTTTCTCTAATCCTTACTGGGGTTAAGAATGAGACCCAGGTTCTTAGATGGTAGGCGGTGATTTCAAGTGACTGTTTGCACGGGCACAGATAGAAGAATAATTTCGGAAGTGCTGACTGTCCTCTCCTAAAAGTGGATTTTTTTCTACTTTGAACTGATTATACTTAGTAAGTGATTCCAATTATTTCCAAAGATATAAGCTGGAATTTCTGATCAAACTTTTTTTTTTTTTAAGAATATGCTAATTAAAAATGACACCTCTTTGGTGGAAACACGTGCATTAGTTGTAAAACGAAACTACTTCCATTTCTTGGAGTACATTTTTACACAAAATTAGGGAGAAACATAACCTCCCCCACTTAACAATATCTGGCAATGAGACTAGTTGCCTGGGAGTTTAGTATCCCACCTTTAAGTCTGTGAGCTACCTTATTAATAGCAAAGACAAAAGCTTCAGAGTACACTTAAGATCAGGTAGTGAAAGTTAGCTCCAGAAGGAGCTCCGAGAAGGAAAAAGCAACAGCTCCACCGGAGACAACCTTGGCTCTGGAGTAAGCCAATGGTCCAGAAGGGCCAATATTCTGCACCTCAACCTTTATTAGTGTTGGCATCCTGTTCTGCCAGCACTGAAACAGCTATTTGCTTTGCTTCAAAGCCACATCAGGATGGACTATCAAGCCTGCTGGTCTTTTCCATGGGCCCTTTCTAATACCTGTGCTTCAGTGTCACATCTTCCAGTCCTTTACCAGCAGGCTGTGTCCTGATCACCTTGTCATTCTCCACTGACCCTTTTTAAACTGTTGCTAATTATTTTTGTTCAGAGGAGATGACAACAAAGACAAACTTCTTGACCTGGGCCCTCAGTAGACCCCAGCTCTTCTACAGAAATGTCTTGGCTTCTTCCAAGAACAGGACAAGAGAATGAAAAATAAATAAAAAAAATATCTGCAAGATGGAAGAAGTGAAAAGTTGTAGCTACAAATCCGCTGACAAAAACATGAAGGCCTTAAAAACTAGTAATCATAATCCAAGTTTCTCCAGTGGTGTTTCCTTCCAGGTCACAAGGTACATTAAAACATGCCTGTATAAATAACCTGCATGAGCTCATCCCTTTCTGCCTCAGTTTTTTTGTTTGCAAAGCTGAGGCTGTAGTATTTGATTGGGGTATTTCACTGAAGTTCAGCTTCTGACCAGACTTGTTATTACAATAATTACTGCAGCAGATGTCAAAATCAAGAGAAAGCAAGTGTCATTCAACAATTCAAACACAAGCCACAGCCATCACTTTCCTTGTATATACCTGGAAATATACTATACTTTTCCAGGTATAGACCTGACAGATCAGAAAATGAATGTTCAAACTTGCTTCTAGGTGTAATCCTCTGTCAGGAGAGTACCTCTTTTTTGTTGTTGTTGTTGTTCTCCCCCTCCCCCATTCAAAGGTTTTTTCAGTACACGTAGCTGTTTCTAGCTGTAGCTAGAAAAGATACAGCTGCATTTTTTGGCTTATATAGCTTAAGCTCAATCCTCAGCAACAGCTTAGTCTGAGTTTTACAAAACTATTTTTCTGTAAACATTTTCATTCATTAGTTATGATATCTATGCTGTCTTAAAACACGCTAGTGACTGAGTGCCTTATCTTCACATTACCAGACTGGTCAGATACTGACTCAGGAGGTGGTCTGAAAGCTAGGGACAGAGGTGAGACAGAGAGCACTTTAATGAAAACTGGACTCCAAGATGAAGGCCTGTGATAGACAGTCCAACAAGATGATGCTGAGTGACCCCAAGAGCAACATCTTGAGAGGCAGCTGAATGGATATAGTCTGCTTGGAAAGGAAATATTAAGCTACCCTTGAGCTCATGTCTTTGGAAACTCGTTTGCAAATGGACCTCACACAAACAGAGCATAAAACACAGGATCCAGGCTGGGTCTTGGGCATTTTGTATGCATTTCCACTTTGGGGTACTCATAATCTGGAGGCAGGTCCTTGCTTGAGGTTCAGGATGATCTCTAATTCACTCTGTAACGTACTGAAACCATGCAGCCTACAGAGGTTGCTGTAAGGAGGCTGCTGCTTCCCACAGAGGTAAAGCCCAGCCAAGAATAGCATGTGTTTCCTCCTCTGCATCTAGCACAACTACAGCTAAGTGGTTGCTTATGTTCAGAAATGAATGAAATATTCAACGAAAACAAGAATCTTCACTGATGTGACCACTGCTTCTTAATCATTAGACAAAATAGTATTGTCTTACCCAAGCATGCTTGGCTTTCTAAGGATAATGGAGACAGTACAGTGTTTGGATAGCTGCTCTTTTTTTTCTGAAGAGCGGGGAGGGTGTGCCTGTGTGAGGGCATGTTCGCAAGAGTTTTTGCACAGAAGGAAAGAGGTACATCTGGAAAGAGCATAATCCAGGTTACCAGACGCTGGCACTGCTAGTGCCAATTATTACTAGCAATAATCCTTTCTAAGGAAAGTACCAAAATGTGGCTGTCTGGTTTGCCCACAAGTATCTGGGCATTTTTCTTGGCAGGCATGCGTACTGGCAGTTATTTGGCATTTTGATTCCTGCCCCAGCTAGTGTCTATTCTTTCTTTGCCAAAGATGGAAGGATATGCCTGTGGTTAAATCACTGGCCTAGGGATTAGGCTAAGAGGGTTCTGCTCAAATTGTAGTCTGCATCCTTGGCCAGGTCACTTAAGCAAGAATTTTGAAAAGTGCTCAGCACCCACAAACAGGATCAGATTTTTCAAAAGCTGTCTGCTTCCAGTGAGACAGGAGCAAGATGATCAAAGGAACTTCTCAGAAAATTTGGCTGTGAGTGTCACTGCAAGAGCTACTAGGTGCTGAGCGCTCATGAAAATCTGGTTCTCATTGAGGTGCCCGGGTAGGAACCAAGCTCTCCAACTAGCCCCCATTGTGACAGGAAGACACTTGAAAATCTGAGTGGGAGCAACCTCTTGAAATGCTACACCAGCAGCTTTCTTTGTGCCTCAATTTCCTCTGAGCTGAGAGTGATATTGCCAGGGTGCTTGTAAGGATAAATTCATTAATCTGCTGTATGTGATGTTCTTGGATGCATTTGTAATATAATGTCTTTCCAGACATACCAATGATCTGTGTAAGCAAGAGTGTGCTAAAGGGACTGGAGCAGGAGTCAGCTTTACTCAATGTTCAATTTAAGCCTCCAGGTTCAGGAGGTGCTGCTCTTTGTCTGTCTTAAATCCTTCATCATGTTTCAGGGCTCCTCCATGTTGTAGGATGTAACAAAAAGAGCAAAAAGACTCATCCTCAAACCCCTCTGTGCTAAACAAAGTGAGACAGGGAGAATACATTGGAAAGAAATTATAAAGCTGTCTGTTCAGCTGTTTGCCTTCTGAACTCTGCCTGTTGAGTACAGTACTTCTGTAATTTTCATTCCTCACATGATATTTCTTTCCTCATGTCCCACCAAAATGTTTGGTATTTTGAGGGGAGTTTTGGGGTTTTAGAATTTCAACGTTACCAGATTAGTTACTCTCTTTGTACTAGTTATCCACATACAGTAGTAATTTTTGCAGGTGGGATTTTTTGGTTTTGAGAGTAAAGAACCTTAAACTCAAAATGGACATTTCTTTCTTTATTTATTCCTTTTTTTTTTTTTCTTTTAACTTACGGTGGCCTCAAAATCTGAATGGTCCTGATTCTCCTGTGGTGCGTGTTGGGGCAGCCTTCCTTCTCTTTCTCATCAGCTTTCCCTCACAAGATGCAACATTTTCTTTCCAGCTAAGAGTGGAGCCCCCCTTCTGTCCCCCTCGTTTTTGGCCTTCCAGCGCTGTCTGCATCTGTGCAAGCTAATGCTACCCAGATCCTTCTCAAAGGGGCACCGAGGGCTGGCACGCAGAAGTGAAGCCCCTAGGCTCTATCTCTGAAACCCAAGAAACCTCAAACGCGTTGTGTTTCTATAAATGCTCCTCAGCTGACTGGGCTTCAGGGAGTTTCCGCTCTCCTCAACCCTTGCCTCTCCTTTGGGAACGGGAGGCACTGGCTTTTGATCAATTTTCTGCCTGCTTATGTGCAGAAATGGCATTAATGTTAGAGCAAGCCGGAACCACAAAGCACAATACAAGTCAGGAGGTGGTAAACCAACATGAGGGTCCTGGCCTGACTGACTTCATGTTTTCCTGAAGTCTCAGAGACTTATAAACAGTTGAGCAAACAAAAATATTTTTCCTTGTCATCTTTAGTGGTAGAGGCAGAGAAGCTGGGATGCCCCTGGAAAACGCTATTTGATGGGAGTTGAAGGAGCCACTCCCTGTCTTGTTGATGTTGTCATTATTTTGAAGAATAAGGCTCTATGTTGTGAGTCCATCAAGCTAAAATTCTGGCTCTCAAAGTACACTCGATGAATGGAGCATTAAAAATATAATAGGTTTACATTCTACTATTTTTGTTATAGTTGTTTTCATGAGATAAAGTGTTAGTAGAAGGGTGAAAGTATATGTAGGAAAGAAAATATCTCTAAGCAGTCACAAATTTAATTTGTTTTGCTTATGTTTCACAGACAATTTTTTCACAATAAATTTTTGTATTCTGTTTTTGAGACCGTTCAGCATATGAGTGACAGATGTGATGTGGAAAATAGGGTGTTTTGAAAGAATAATATAAAATATTCTTTGCAAGTGAATTCTGAATTGAGTGAAAGGCAGTTTTTGTGACTGGAATTTGCATCTAAGAGCTATCTTGCCCTAACTATGGAACAGAGATACACCGCAAGAATCACATGTGAAAACTGATCAGTAGATATTGAGTATTTGCAACTAGTTGCTGAAGAGTAATTTAAAACCAAAATGCATTGCAGGTGACATTAAAAAGATGGCTGAGCAGAAAGGATTTACTTAAAAGCCACTTAATAATTGTATAGCAGTAGAAAAATAAAAAATGTACTCCTGCAAATGAATCTTTCATCGAGTATTAGGCTTGGATGTTAAACATAGAGTTTTCTTTATTTCTAGGATAATATGAACAATGCTTTTAGCTGAGGCTAGTAATGCAAGCTTAGGGAACAATTGTGAAATGTCTTCCAAGTTTCCTGATGTAACATGTTATGCCCACATCTCCTAAAGATTATAATAGGAGTAGGAGTTCCTGAGAATAAGAACTAAGGTAATATCCTTGCAGTGGCAACTTGGATTTTACTGGATAGATCTCCTAAACTGATCTTTGCTGGTTGGAACTGGAGGTAAGCAGGAATTCCTGTAACAGGCACAGAACATCCAAGTACAGCACCACTTTCTTCTGTGGAAGGTGGAAACTGGTGCTGCATCTACACCTACATGCACAAAGAGCAAAACAGTTTGTAAGTCTCACTGCCCAGACTTGCACGTGCCTTGTGTGCACAGTAGGAACTCAGTTCATCATGAATGCCTTCATCCTTCGCTGGAGCATATTTTTGGAGCTATTCATCCACAAGGCTGGGATAGGATGGGACAGAATCCTTCCAGTTGGTGCCTTGTTAATTCATGTAGGGAATTGCTACTTAATAAACAGGCAGGGTAGCTCTTGTGAACTGACGTTCAGCTTGTGAATTCTGCATTACACAAGTACTGAGTCTCGTCCAGTAATCCACAGCAGCACATCACAAATTGTACCCACAACAAGTATTCCAGTCTTGGAATACATTCAAGCAGAGCCAAATAGTGACTACAGCTGGTTCTCAAAGCACAGCTGGATTTTGCTCAGCTCTGCCCATCCTCAGAAGAAAAAATCTTTCCATTCATTGGAGGGCTTATGCTCTGTTTGAGAGTGCTTTTTTCTTTTTTTTTTTACCCTCTTTAAGTTAACCAGAGCTTGGCTTTAGCCCTTTAAATCCTCCTCCCTATCAGCTCAGCAACCACAGAGGCAGTTTATTACTGAAAAGAAATCTAAGAATCAGTTTTGGCCAGCATTGTCTTGGAAAGTTCATTTTATTAACATGGTTTTGGTTTTATTTCAAAAACACTTTGACAAGCACTGACATTTTTGGAAGCACTAAAGCACGAGAGACTTACTCCTAAAGGCCTAAGCTTTGCATTTTTCTGCAGCGAACAATGTGATGTGCTACTATGGTAAATTCAATTCAAGCCACTGACTGAAAGGGAATAAGTACTGAGTGTTGCCTTTTTTATTTTATTTTCTAAAATATATCTTGTGTGAATGTTAGTGCTTGTGAGATGTAGTTGTTTGACTACTCTTTTCTTATTTGCTTTTTATGTATAGTGCAGGCGACTGATATATCAATGTTGGCAACTTAGACTTTTCTCACAAGCTCACTTTTATTGCTCAACCGTGACCTAAAGTAACTACTTCTTGACTTTTTGCTGAGATTTGCCAACAAAGGTCCCAGTTGTGTGTTTTACATTAATGTCCATCAACTGAGAGTTGGATTAAGATCACCCAATACATTTACTAAGAAATACTGGGAAATATCTGAGCACTTTCCTTTCCTTTTTCTCTGCTTTTGTTGGAGCTCCACACATGGTGGGAAGAATGGAAAGACAGAACAGAGAGGTAAGTCATGTACTGGCATCAACAGATTTGACTGTTAGGTTTCTTCAGTGGAAAGGTGCTTGTATTTGGTTTGAGTGTCTCTGGGGCTGTGCCATATTCCATTATGTCCCTTTGAAAATTGTGTCAATTAAATGAGAAGCAAAGTAAGCATCTCCTTTTCAGGGACTGTAGCATATTACACACAAGTGCTACTGCTTCATTTCCTAACACTGGATTTTCCTGGAAACTTGTTTTGCACTCTGGAATTTTCAGTCGCAAAAACGACCAAACACTTTGCCTGAGGTTGCCCATGCAATTCTGCAGTGTGCCACTGTCCCCTTCTTGCCTTCTTTTCAGAGAGAAGAATGCAGCAGTATGTTGGTCTGGAAAGAGTGGTTGCTTTTCTACTTAGCAGGAAACATATGCTGCAGATGTTTTTTAAAAATCTGGCTTTTAATATACCTTTGATATCTAGTATGTCAAGCTGTTAGTTTTGACTCATTCGGCCTTCAACAGGATAGGCTCTGTGTATCCTGTATGTTGCTGTGAGAGATTCCCAGGAGCTGGAGTGTACTGGCACACCTGACCCAGGAGTCTGTGATTTTTAGTGTTATGGATATTTATTTAAAATATAACCTCTTTATTAAGTTTGCAGTATATTTTTTAATCTCAACTGTATTTCAGATTGACTGCATAAACTGCATGACCTGTTTCTTCAGTTACATAACCAGATTATATAGGCCTTTCCCTACAAGAATGGAAAATAACTAAATAAGTAGTTAGGTTCTTTTCTTTTTTGTTTTTTTTCCCCTTTTTCTTAGGTTGGCTTGTTATTGTTGGTACCATTTTTTTTTTTTTTTTGTAAATGTGGAGTTCTCAGAAGCAGACATTCTCAAGTGTTACAATTTGAGATCACCAAGAATAGTTCTAATAACTTGCCAGATGTGTCTAAGAGAGTAATGAACACACCCCCCTCACCACTTCTTTCAAAGAGGTGGAAGAAGCAAGATTTGCATATCAGAAGGATGCTCTAGGTACGCAGTATTATGAATGGCATAGCTGCTAGCATGCTTCTTAAGTCCTAAATGGAAAGTTTCTTACCCCCCAGGAACTTCGTATTATTTTTGAGTGCCCTCATGCTGAACTCAGCGTAGTTGTTGATGAGACCCTTTAAAGAATGATATCCACATACGTGCACAGACACCACAGTCATCAGTTAACCGCATGCACACAGCACTGGGAATAGAACTTAAGACCTTCGCCTCCGCAAACACAGCTGCTCATCTGGCTGTGGGCTTTGTAGCCAGCAGAGGGAACTGATAAACACTCTCATTGGGCTGCTTTATATAGCTTTTTTCTAACCAAGAGAGGGCACTGATTCCGAGTGCCTTTGAAAAGGATCCATTACATGTCATCCCTCAACAGTTTCACCTGCTATTCAAGAAGCAACAGAATTACATTTATCTTGCTTTTGCTATAAAATATGGACTCACATGAAGAAGTTTTAATGATCAAAAGATGTCCCTAGACTGCATAGTGGTATTAATCCCCTGTAGTGCAATTACGAGACATTAAATTCATCACACATTAAGACAATTACAGAAACACATCCAACATTTCAGGAGTACAGGGAGACCAAGCACAATTGTTTACTGATGTGTACAGAGAATAGACACAGTTATTACACAAGACCCACTAAAGGCTTCAGAATCAGGGCTCATTATTATCTTTCTAAACATACAGAGCTCCTCACCTTTTGCAGGAGAAATCCGTTAGCACAAAGAATAGATCTCACTTTCTGGAGGGAAAGCTATAAAAAGACATGACTTTCATGAAACTCTAGGAAGTCTAAGTAGGTGAAGTAAACTTTTGTACTTTCATATACAGGTAGTTGTTTTAAATAATACAGAAAAAGATATCCCTAATGTTTTTATCTTTTCTTCTTCCTCACTACAATAAGTCCAATGAACCATTTAGAAATGTAACTAGAGAAAACTACAAATTACCTCCTTGTAGAAGGAAAGAACCCACATCTTAGAATAATCAGAAGGCAAAAGAAGTAAAGGAAAATATGGGGATATATTTAAGCTTCAGGTATAAAACTTAATCTTTCTTCCCTTAAGATATATGGTAAAACATAGAATAAGAGGTCAGAAAATTCTGCCTCGTAGAATGGGCATACAAAAATTGTCCAACCTTCTGTGGCAAGCAGCGACATGACCATTCATGGTCCTTATCACTGCTGCTAATCTTTCAGTTACCTCTCATACATTCAGTGAGGAATGCATGCTTAGTGGTAATTTTCAAGTTCAAAGAATAAGACACAAGGCCTCCACTGCTAGGGCAACTACTCTAGAAATAGAGCACCAGAAAGTGTTTGAGTTTTTGTTTTGGGTTTTTTGGGTTTGGTTTTGGTGGTTTTTTTTTTTGATACAGTGTTTGCAAGGCCAAGGGAACAACTAGGTGTCTATACCCTGATAAATTAATTCTAGGGCTAAAAACCTTAACGTTCTAGGGTTAAAACATGAAGGGACAGGACTGAGCTAGTGGAGTTTTTTGTTGTTTTTTATTTTAGTGAGTATGAAATTATATCCTTTACACTTACAGAGGTGGCACATAATAGCAAATGCAGAAAAGAAAGGAAGAATGTATTCTATGAGCCATACAAGAGCCATATGAAAAATTCTGCATAAGCACCATGTGCTTCTCTTTCAGTCTTTACTGCTACTGAGTTACCAAAACTGAATACTTAGAGTCAGAGTTGCCCATCGTTTCTGGTCTGTGGCAGTGGATCTCTGCTTGCTCACCCTGCCTAGAGTAGGTTGTTGTCTTTTAACCATGAGAGGGTAAGAAAAAGGTGATCGTTTGGTTATTTACCCCCTCCAAGAATGTTGTGCAAATCCCCTTAAGGGGTTTGTAAATGGTTTCACAGGAAGTAAGGAGTAACTTACTTTTCTCAAGATTTGTCACTGGAATTCTTCCTGCTGTTCAGCCCTAGAGTCACAAAGACACATCACCTGCAAAGGGGTGGGCTTTATAAGCCTGAATACAAAATGAAACACAGAAGAGCTAAATCTGACTATCTAGCATGAGTTTTCACAGTGACTCTAAGCAAAATAGTCCATGTATTTAGTAAAAGCATGGCCAGAGGAAATCTCTCTCTGCTGCACAGAGAGGTGGGTGAAAACAAATTAGAAGGTCAGCATGCCTCACAAGCAGTGGTAGTGGCAGGCCTGTGCCTAGATTAGCAGTGATACGTTTATCCTGAGTTCCTGAGTATCTAGTCTAACACTTTCAACAGCAGTGGGACTTACTCTGGTGGTTTAAGTGAGCTTAGGGCCCTAAATCAACACTTTAAAAACCTAAGTGCAACTTGCCAGTTGAAATGGTTGAGCATGCCTGCTTAATGCTTAACCAGTCTGTGGCCAAAAAGTTAATATAGTCTTTTTACCTTTATGTAGTTGTTTCAAAATGTTACAGTCATTACTCAAAAAATCTGAATTCCTTGTACTCCCACTTGTCCACTTTTTTTTTTTAATTGTGGCATGGCATTATTCTTAAATGACAGTATTTTTATCTAATATCACTATACTTTGATCTTATAAAAAGGATTTTCATCTCAGCAGAGAAGTCAATAAGTGCATTCCTAGACCTCTAAGTTCTCTTGGAGACTGCTGGGTGCAGTTTCCCTTCATCCCCTGCTGCAGTGATGCTAAGCTGAATTATCTACTCAGCCTAAGAGAGAAATTGCTTAGAGGAGATTCTGATCTAAATTAGATGCATTCCTTTGAATAGAGTTTTCTTAATATGTCCTGCAATCCATTTTTCAAATGCCAAAACATTACATTTCACAGCAGGCTTTAATAAAAGGTATTTTGCTATCTATGTATTTCCAGTGGCAAATGCATTTTTATTTTTTTTCTTGAAAACTATTCTGTTAGAAATTTTGATTTATCTGATAGAGTTAAATTCTGTGTGAATAATGAGGTTTTCCTGCCAGATTGTAGATGTAAATTCTGTATGCATTACACATAAAATCATATATCTGTGCTTTACAAGAGGGGTGGTTTTGGAGAGGGAAGGGATATATAAAAACTATATGTGCTATAAAAATCAGATGTTAACTAAGGAATGAAATTTTGTAGCTCAGAGATAGAATGCTACTTATATGGAAAACCATTGGGCTGTATTCCTGTCTTCTATGGGCAATTTATATGGATTACCTGGATGCAAAAAGTTTTACTGTAAGCCTGCTATAGAAATCACTGTACTTTATTTTTCAATAGTTCCACTTGTTTGGTTTTTAGGTTTTTGTTTGGTTTGTTTGGGTTTTTTTTGGTTTTTTAAAGATACTTATGTAATCTTCCAGGCAAATAGCTGAAGGCAGTGTTTTATTTTCCCCATTCATTACAACAGATAACATGTAAAATGCAGAGAAATACTTAGAAACAATACACAGAAAAGAGCACTTCGATCAGAGTTCTGCTCCTATTATACACTGCTATAGCTTAAAATGTTTCAACCAGTGTGAGTATAGCTATATATGGATGTAATTCTTTTAATTTGTGGGAAGAACAAAAATCATTCAATTCAGAAAGAGAATTGGTTGGCTATCAAAAAGAAAACACCACTGTCTAACTGCAGAATATATTACATAGGGTACGGAAAAACAATTTACAGACATCATTCACTGTTTGCTTTTGGTAGTTCATGCTTTCCCTCCTCTCTGAGTACTGGAGAGAGGCATTCTAGGATTAGGATTTCTATGATGGAATTTCTTTAAACAGGTGACTGTGTGTTAAAAGTGCACTGAGTCACACAACATGAGAAGCTGGTACTAATCGATCCATCTCTGTGAGGACGGAGAGATGAATAGAGGGTAATGCAAATATAGTTTTGAAACAACTTTTTAGAATTTCAGCTGTTCAGTAGCTGTCCCTGAGGCACTTAACTGTTTTGTCCTCTAGCATTAGAAATGCCTATGTAGGCAAACTGTAGATAAAATAAATTCAATCTGATCTAGAAATTTCATAGACACACAACGTTTGCTGTTCCAAGAAACAAAACTGTGCTTGTGAAATGTGTACTTTAAGCATATTTGGTACTAGATAGTGAATTCCATCACCTTTACTACTGTGCTTCTGTGAGGGCTTAAGTTTCATCACTTTTTTTAAAGGCAGTTAAACCTGTGAAGGTGCACATCAGTCCCAAGATTGACTCAATACGGCTAGCAAATAAAAACAGTAATAAAAACCAATTCCTTCCTTAAATTAGCACTTAGCTTTTTTTTTTTTCTTTCCTCAAACAGAATTTAAGGAAGCTTGAAAGTGTAGTTTGTTTGATAACTTTGACTGTGCTGAGAGACTACTAAAAGGGGTAATAAATTGCTAGAATTGGTCTGGGTATACTAATCTCTTTAAAAAAATCAATCAGAAAGGGAGAGAAGACCTTTTCCCAGCCACAGTGTTTCCCAGAGAGATCTGTTTTTATTTCATTGCTAAAACAACAAACTGTTACTAACTTAAATGTCAGATGACACTACATCTGAAAAAAAAAATGGGGGAGGGGGGGTGGAAGACAGCACCACCCAGCAAGGCAGTGCTAGAGTTCACATTAAGACTTCCTCAAAATAGCTGGTTAGAACAGAAACCTGAAGTAGCAGTAAGCTTACCTTGAGTTTACAAGATCCAAGGAGAGAAGATCACTGGCTCAAAACAGTGGAGGACTGGGAAAGTGCTCTGATCTGCTGCTGGTAGCATGCACTTGGCTTTTATGTGCAGGTGGGAGGAGCTGCTCCCTACGGTAGGTGGGCAGTGAGGACAGCAGGCAGACAGCCTTCAGAAGGCTTTGTAGAGTGGGTTTTAGCTCTTTGGGGACAGAGAGAGGGAGAAAAAGCAGGCTGGATGGCACTTCTGGAAGAAATATTATTGGACTTATTTGTTGTTTTTTTTCTTCAGAGATTGTTAACTAAAGTTTTTCTACTGTATTTATTTCTTTGAATCTGAATCTCTGAATTATGCCAGTTACAGTTGAAGTGCAACTACGTCTCACTTTGTTTTTTGGATGAATTTTTACAACAGTGAGATAATACTGCAGAGTAGTTATCAGAAAGACTGGGGTTTCCCTTATTAAGAAGGAATAGCTGTGAAGAAGCAGCCCCTTGATCCCTGAAGTTGTCTGTTCACTCAGGGACTGAACTTCCTTTATATTCCAAGCGTCTACTAGATCTCTGCTCCAGAATCCTGCAAAGTTCCTGTCATAACGAGCTACTGAGCTTTTCCTTGATGCAGCTCTAAAATGTTCCATCTACATATTGACTTTCTAGCAGTTTTGTTTAAAGCAGTTTTATTGTTCCCCGTGTCTGAGTTCTAAACAACTTTCCCAAATGGTATTCTCAAAAGGCATATGTAGCCAAAAAGACAAACCAGTAGGAATAGCATTCCTGGTGGTTTCTGTATAAAAACATTCACTGCTCTTTTTAACTCATTCATTGCTCTCAGGGCACGGAAGAGCAGATGTCATAGTGTCCAGACACTGGCTTCTGCAGGTGAAACAGAAAGTTGAACCTATCCGAAATGCACTAATTCTACATTTGCACATGTCCTTGCATGAAGCATCTAGGCCTGTATTTTTCAGTGTAATACATAAGTAAAACCTGTGTCATACTGGAAGTCAGTGAAAGATAGAACAGGAAGGGCAGGGCAGTGGTGTGGAATCAAGGAAAACCTAGAGGAGGAGCATCCTTATTTAAGATCTAGGGGGGACCAGGCAGAAAAATAAATGAGAACTTGTGAGATAAGCTAGTTTGTAGCAAAGGTGATGGAGATGAGATAGAGTATGTACTGCTACTTGTACTAGAGGTCACTGGATAAGGAGGTATAAGATGCTTATAGAACCTGGTATCTTCCATCAATAACCTGAATTTGCTTTCACCATTAGACTACTGTGCCTGTATTTTGAGGTCTGAATATATACGCTATGATCAGTGTAAAGAGGTCTCAAGTCCTAACATATTTATGTTGGGAATGCATATTAAGTCTTAAGATGGACTGAGAGTGGCATCCTCTTCTTTATCTTTCTTCTCCTTTTCTCTTGACTATAATGAGCATGATTTTTTTTTCTTAAATGTTGATCAGAATATTTTTAATTGCGCGCAACTTTATTTGCTTTGTCTTTTTAGAAGAAGGCTTACAAATTGAGCACCCATCAGGTTTGATGTGACAGAAGTTATGTGACAGAAGTAGCTGCATAGCCTTGGTGATGCAGCCTTTGTGAGATTTAAAAGCATCAAACTGAAACGGACTGGTTAAATCTCTAATATTTCTTACAGGTATCAGGTTGCTGTTGGATAGGGCAAGTTCCACATTATTGCAAGGAACTGGGAAAAAAGTTCTGTTATTTTTTTATTTCTGCAGCATTCTATATTTTTACAGTTCTTATTAAGAAATTAATTTCTACTCTGAAAGGATCACAGTGTGCTTTTCAGGAATGCTTACAAAGTAATGGTCCAATATCATGGGACCAGGGAAAGCAAAGGTAAAAGTTACTGCAATAAGCTTACATAATTAGTTCATGTATGGCACCTTGTAATGGTTCAGTGGATTAAATTATGTACATGAACTGGAATTCTACTCAGATAACATCCAAACAATCAGATAATTCTGTAGTTACAGAAATCTAGGTTGAGATAATTGGAAATTAGAGCGTAAATAGGTACCCATGTCCTTACCTGATGATTTTCTTTATATCTCGGAATTGCTGCAGGTGCCTTTTAAATTCAGTGGATACTTCTGTAAACTCAGTACCTTATAAAGGTTGAGTTATTTTTTTTTCCCTTGGGAACAGAAGTTTAAATGAAGAGGCCTAGCTGTATGTTGATGGTTTTTTTGGGTTTTTTTTTCAGGCTCTTGACCCTAAACTTCAGGTACTGCCATTTCGCTTCTCAGAAGTGAGTCAATATTCCAGCCAGTGCAGTGAAACACCTCTGTATTCATTTGGTTGTGTGCACTGATCATGTGTCTTACTGTACTGCAGACTCAAGGGTAGCCTTAGTTTTTTCTACTTTTAGAAGAGAACAATTAAAGAAGTTTTTCTTTAGTTCTTTCACTTTACAAGTTGTAAGTAAACCTACCAACACATAAAACAGATATAAAGTATTAGACCTATATTCATGCTTATTAAAGCATCACCATGATGTAATTATATGGAAGCTTACCTGATGAGACTAGAACATTAGGCACAGACCTGTGATTTTCTATTTACTGTATCACTTATCTTTTCTAATGAGATTTTTAGTAGATGAAAGTGATATCAAAATATCAATGGGAAATTTTATTTAAGTCATCAATGATTGAACAGATTTCAGGGCACTGCCAGGCTTGACAGTAAATTCAATGTGGACACATGGCCAGAAGGGTTTTCATGTTCCTGTGACTAGGAATGATGTCCAACCGTTCAATTTTCATGTGCCTTTTAAAAGTTATTCTTGTAAGAGACACTTCAGCATTTTAACCTTCTTGCTCCATTCTTGCCCTCAGATGTCCAGATTGGTTTGCCTTGAGCTTCTAAGAATTATTTGAGGCAGCTTGTGCTTTCAGCCTATGCTTTCCAAAATCAGTATCAGGTATTTGATTCGCTTCACAGCAGGACTACACCTGTAGTGCAGAACAAAACTGTCGGTAAGGGAATCAGCTTAATGATATGCATTTCCTTTTCCTTGATTCTCCTATTAAATGAAATTTGTTCCAACATACAAAGTGTACGTCAAGGAAGAATTATTAACAGGTGGCATCATCCTTAAAACATAGATTAAAAGATGCAAAGACAGACATTTCACTCTCAATGTTCTAAAAGGAGATAAACCAAAATTCCTGCATTGGTTTTATAAAGGAATTAAATACTGCCAGTGTCCCCTGACTCTAACCGATGTAAAATAATGTGGCCGAACTTGGTGGTGGTGGATGCAGCAAGAATTACAATGAACAGATTGGGAGTTTAAACCTTTGCAAATAAATGACAATTTATGTAGCATCACAGCAACAGCTCAGGTAGGTGGTTGCTTGTTGTTCATGGTTGGATAGCATGGTGATGGCAAAAGATATGCCATCAAGATCAAAGTGTCAATATTGTTTTAAAAATAAACCAGACAGAAGGTAATGCAGGTAATAATAAACTCATGGGGTAAAAGTTTAATCTTCCAAATTTCAGCTATAATTTAAAAAATACCATAATTAAAGAAAAAGGAAGACATTTCAGAGTCAGGTTGTAATGTTTGTTAATAGAAAAATATTCTGAACATCCTACAGGTAAATTTTTGATAACCTACACAACCCTCATGTAAATATAATCTTCTTTTCATCTTATTTGACTGTAAGATGAAAGATATGAACAATTTCTTCATTTGACCAGTAGTATATTTTATTAATAAATGGTTTCAGGCAACATTCTATCTTCTGTCGTGCTTCTCACAATTTTAAGTTTCATCCAAAGTCTTTCAAGAAAATATGCCTTTTAAAGAAATCAATGTTAGAATATTGCGGTTTTTGTAGTGCATTGCTGGTTTTTTTACAGTGAAGGTTCACAAACCTAGAGGAAAGAGTAAAGGAAAAGGCTGAGCAGTTTTCAAAGTGCCAGTTCAATTAAATTTGTTTTCTCTGCATGATCCCAAGAATATGTTTGAAATTGCCTTTCAGATTTGCATCTGTAGAATGGGACCAGTCAAATGATCTGCCTATGAAACGACTATATGCCAGTCCAATGTAGGATACAAAATCTGGATACATCTTACATTTTACAGAAGTATATGCCAAGGCCTGAATGTGTGTGTGGAGGGAGCACATTTAAAAGATGCCTGCCTACCTCAAACAACATTTCCTTCTGTATGACAGAGTTCATTCTTTAGCACATGACCTTGCAGAGACAGAATTAAAAAAATAAACAAACAACTGGAAAGAATTGATATAGAACATACTGTAACCTTAAATAATGCCATTTTGTGTGCATCTTGGCTGTGATGATTCTATTCAGTGTTGTGTCCACCAATGAAATGGAATGGAATGCAGTCCAAAGCTGCTAGCATTGGATCAATTAATCTAGACTACGATTGCATCATTTATCTCCTATATTTACTGAATTCCTACATCTGTGTGTCAGCTTTGGAATTTCCACTGGGATTCACTAGCTGATATTGATACTTGCCATATCAAAACAGAGAAAAGATACATGTGGGGGTTTTTTTCTTTCTTTTTGACAGAGTGACTGTTGGCAGTGTTAAAAATTGGCTGGTTTTCTGGTAGGTAAGTGATATAGCGTAAACCAAATTGAGCATAGAAAGGATGGGAATTCACTGGTTTGGAAATCAGTTTTGCTAAAAACAGTGGGGAAGTCTTGATTGACAGCAAGCTGAACGTGAGCCAGTAATAGATTGTGGCAGCAAGGAAGGACAACATTATCTTGGATGATAGTAAAAGGACCACAGCCAGTAACCTGAGGAATGTGATTATCCACCTCTACTGAGCATTTACTGGGCCATATTGTCCAATGCTGAGCCTCTCAGTGTAAGAAAATTATATATGAACAGGAGTGAGTTCAGTGAAGAGCCACTGAAATCGTCTTCATGGATGGGGTGCTTGCACTTTGGAGGAAGGCTGCAGGAACAAGGCTTGTTCAGCCTGTACAACAGCAGGGTTTGGGGGCACCTAACAAACAAACAGCCTCCAGTACCAATGGGAAGGTTATAAAGAAGGTGTCACCAAACTTTTCACAGTGATTGTACGATAACAGAGAACAGTCCTAAAATGAAAGAAGGGAGGTTGGGTCTGTATATAAGGAAAAACTTTTCCTCTGCATGATCAATCAGGCAATAGTGCTCGTTGTGTGGTGAGGCTGCGCCACTCCATCACTGAAAATTTTCAAGAATCAGGTGGATGAAGCCCTGAGCAGCCTGGTCTGACCTTATGTGACCCTCATTCAAGCATGGAATTGATTTGACTAGACATCTTCTGTGCTCTCTTATTATCCTATGTTGTTATACAAAAATATTGAGTAAGTTTACACTCAGGTGGTATCATACAAGACTTCAGATTAACTGGGCTTCAGATCAGTTGCATTTAAGAGACCAGGCCATTGTTCCAGGGAATGGTCAGAGTTGATAAAATGTCCCTGGCTTCAAATCTGCTGTTCATGCATTTCTGAAAAATCACCAAGATAACACATGGCGGTCTTAACTTTAAATATTTGATTGAGGATTAAATAAGACTTGTCTTCAGTTCCACCAGAATATGCTTGGTGGCAGTATTATGCATTCTGTGTGTGTGGTTTGAGTACTTTTCTTTTAAATAAGCTTCTTGAAAGTTTATTTAATGAAGCCAAGTGGCACACATCTTGGCTGTAATATATATTCTTTAAATCTCCCTGCCAAAAGATTATATTGTGTTTTTTATTTTTGAAAGATAATTTTTGCTCTGTTTCAAATGAAATATAGCACCCTTGCAAAAATATATTTCTGATCAAAGGAAATATTTGGTCCAGTGACACTGAAGTTAAAAAGTTCATGTTTTCTAATCCATCTCCACCACACAGGTCTTATGCCTTATTTCACAGATATTGCTCTAACTATGCAATGAATCAGTTTTGAAATAATACGCTTTTTTTTTTGCTGCCTCACACCATTCATTAATTCTTTCCCCTTCTGCACGAAAAAAGCTGTACAGAGACAAAATTAGTGTTTTTTTAATTGATGTTCAAACTGCCTAGTATTATAAGAAAATCACTAAACCATAGGAATTTTATCCCAAACATCATAAGATTTTTTTAATTCAGCACTGAGGGAAGAGTAGGCTTATTGAATATTTGGTTGTTAGCAAAATTATTTTTAAAGTTTAATGGCAGATATTTTTTTGAAGCTTAAAATGGATGTAAATTGTTCTAGGAATGGGCATGTGGGGACTTTGCAGAGTCTCTTATGGTAACAACCCACGTATCTTCAAATTGCATCAAATTTTAGTGTTGGAGGAGACATTTTGTTTATCCTAACTCCCAAGAACACAGTGTAAAGGAAGCAGGCCATCTTCTGCACTTAGTTGTACTATGGGAAAATATGAGTAGGACCACAGATGTGATTGGCAATGCTCACATGGATTTCAGTGGAGGTACATTTCAATCCTCCTCTCTTTTTCAGTCTTTTTACTTTGTTGTAGTAGGCTAGAGCATGACCTATGGGGTGCTTAGCAAATAGAGCCTGCCAGCTCAATGCCATTTGCAAGTGTTTCAATTCCATACTTTTTATTATATATTAACTTGTAATCAGTCTTAGTATTTTGATTCTGATCTACAGTTCGATGTTTCCATTACTGTTTTCTAGCATAGACATTAAGCCATGCTAACTTGTCCCCGAGAGCCATAGGCGAAGTTCAAGTAAATTGACTACTACCACAGTTATTTCATAGACTTCTTTGGTTTTCTTTTCTTCTAGAAGTACTTTAATGAGCTTCTCAATGAGCAATCAACTCTGGAAACAAGTCCTCTGAGTTTGCATTTGCAGGATAAATAAGAAGGCATTTGAATGCTCTGTCCAGCTTGTGTGTCTGTTCTTTCATAGGATGCCGTTTAAATCATTACTATCAGGCAGCAGCTAGATCAAAAGAAGTGCTGCTATGGATGAAAAGCTTTTCTGACAATGTTGGTGAACAGCTATAACACTCCAGTAAACGTCAGCTGTGTTAAGCTTTTTCAAAGTACTGGTTTACTATGGAGTAAGAAACTTACTTGCCATCATGTTCACCAGAAAGAGAAAAGGAATACAAAATGAGCACTTAACAGCACATAAGCATTTCTGCATGCATTCCCAAATTGATACTTTGATCTTTTTTTTTTCCATGCTGTTTCATCTGGATCAGGCTCTTTTCTTGTGAACACTCATAACATTACCTTGATAGAATTTGTAGAAAATGATGATTTCTGCATGTTATATTCTGGACAAAAGCTTTTTCCTAACTGTAAAATGTAATTTAAGATAACTGTGAAGTTTATAATAATTTCTTTATTAACTTGTCTTATTTTGCATATTAGATTCAGTCTCAAGTTGTCCCCCTGCTCATTTTAGAAGTAGGAGTTAGGTCAATGTTGAATACTTTTTAAAAAAATTCTGTCCAACGTTTTATTAGGTTTCATTACAGCACTGTAATGCATTCAGCAATGCTAGATAAACCAATGACAAGAGAGTCACTTCATCATTCATTTAACCAAGACCTTTTGCATTTAAGATGATAATGGTAAGCTTGGTTTTCACTTGTGTTTGTGTCTTGGAGAGGCTTCAACGGCAACATATGGACAAACCTGCAGAAAGGATTTTCCTGTTTTCCTCATCTCTTATCCCCCTTTTGCATAGATATTGAGGAGATTTTGTAACAGAAAATAATATTTCACTTGACTAATCATAACATTTTTCTCCCAGTGCAGACCCAGTGCATATTAATATCAAGGGGGTGAAGCATCCAGAACTGTCTTATCTTTTTGATAGCAATGGACTTCTACTGCTGGAGAAGGAGAGTAGTGCATCTCATACAAACCCTACATTCTCCTGTGGGAGATGTGTACGCTTATGGTGTAAGTCACTTATCTAACAATGTGGCTTTCTTGCAACAGAATTTCCATAAACTGCTTTTAGTCCCATTTCCATGTCAGAACTCTGTTATAATTTTAAAATTAAATGAAAAAAATTATGGAAAGCTTGACACTGCTTTATTGCTGTGAGTGCTCTGTTCAGGGTGGTTTATTTTACAAAAGTGCAAGTACTCTTCTAGTTAGGATCTGCTATTTATGCAGTTGCAGTAAGAAGAAGAAGGCTGAACTATTGAAGCCTCAACACTCAGCTTAGCATGTTATGTGAAAGTATTTTTGCTCCATCCAAATACAAAGGCACTTCATATCGTAAAGCATTTATTTCTGTTTATATTGGACTGGGTAAGGTTTCCAAGTGTTACTTTTTCTCAAACAGTTCAATATTTGGATGTTGCTTGTTAACATTTGAATAAGCGCTAGGCCAAAATAATTTTGTCCCACAGACCTCAGATAAAGTTATGTGAGTTAAAGAAGCATTTTATTTGTTCAGTTTTCATTGGCATTTTGTGTGTGTTGTTTCATTTCATTTTTCTAAATGAATGAAATCAGCTCTCTGTAGCTCTATTAAGCTTCTCAGCAACAACTGAAGAGCAGTTCTTCCCAGAGACCTTTAGAAATGGACTATCAGGCACACACTGTTGACTGTGGAAAGTAGACGGTTCAGCAAGTCAGCTGCTGTTTGGCCAAGTCCTATCTGTATATTCTTACTGTGCAGCTAATGTGAAGTAACTCTGAACAGAGAATTATTCAGTTATGAGGAATTTGGCGTAGAATGCTGACGAACTTGTTGTCCTACCTTCATGTGTTTTGCCATTATTTATCACCATTTTGCCCGATAAAACTTACATAAACATTCTGGAGAAATTCTGGGGGTCCTTGTTCAGTGTTTGGTTTGGAGAGCTAACTGAAGTCAGTGATACTTATTTATACCATCTGATTCAGGAACAATACGAATAGCTTTCTCACAGAGTTCTCTGTGCTTTTTTGGTGGCAGAGGAGAAATACCATGACTGCAGTCTTTCTCAAGCTTTTATGATGAGTGGGTTTGGATGAGGAAGACGTTGTCACACATACTTTGTTAATGATTTGGAGCCATCAACTGGTTCTCTCTGTAATTTTTCTTTAACATCTTCATATAAATATAAGTTGTTTTCTTACTCTTACAGAAACAATAAAACCATGACAGAGCAGTCATGTGCTGAGCTGTTCTGATATTTGTGTCTCAGAAGATAACCTGCAGTGCTGGAAGACCATACAGACATTGTCATACCATTTCCATCCTGGAGAATTAGGACAGATTTTGAAATGACAGTCAGATTGTCTGAAACAAATGAAAATTTTAGGTGTTTCTGTAATTACAGTAAACAAAAAGAAATTAAACTGAGGCGAAGCTGCAAACAACTTGAAGGCTAGATAATTATTTTTTTAAAGGGAGTTCAGGTTTTGCACAGCTTGCTTAAGGTTGCTCTAAAAATGTTGTGGGGGGTTTTGTCTTACACTTCTGTTCTAATTCTTGTCCTCAAACTCATTTCCTCTGTCCAGCAAAAACATGTTAAGGTTTCATCCCTCTGTGGTGAAGTAGGACAGTAACAGCAATCACCACTGTATGGTTAAAAAAAAAGTGATTTTGTTTGGTTTTTCAATGGTGTTCAGTTCAAGGCCTCGTTGTAATGAGGACCAGTTTCCATCAGGCCTTTCCAAACATGTCTCTATAGGCCAACTTTATGATTCTGGAACACCAAACTTCAGGGTGAAGTTCATGAGAACTGGAGAGGAAGAGGACTTGATCAAAGCTTTTGACTATGAAATAATCTACAGAGAGAGACAATACAGAGCCAACATCAGATTGCACTCCAGATATTTACTGATCGTATTATTTTTGTCATAACTTTTTCTAAAAGTTCACAGCTTTCCAAGATAACAAATTCAGAATTCAAATGGGGCTGTACTTCAGAGATGGCTGATTTTTTTTTCCCTTTTTAGAGAGCACCTTGTGCTTTTTCTCTCTCTCTCTTTTTTTTCTCTTTAGTTCCTGCAGTGAGTCTTAGTTGGGATACTGAAGTTCCTAAATGTTTTGTAAACTTTGCTAAAACAAACAAGTAAAAGGGCAAATCTTGGAGAGACAGTGTGCAATACCAATGTATCATCTGCATGTAAAACTGTTCCAATTGGAATTGGTTTATAATATTTAGATTCAGTAGTAATTCTGTTCAAAATACTTAATATCAATATATCTATACAATGTTTCTTGTCAGTCAAAACAGAAGTCCTTGTGCAAATCTGAACTCATGTTACTTCAGCACATTTTTTTTCCAGACTTCTGAGAAGAAGGATATAGGAGTGTCCTCAAGAGATTTTTTTTTCTTGTTTGGCTGAACTTTGGATTTTTAGGAAAGGGAACAGTGTATCCCAAGTGTGACTGACTGGTGGAGGTACTTCCAGCATATGTATTAATTTATTTACTTTAAAATGAGAGTTGGGAACCAGTCATGATCTGTAGATTGGTTAGTAAGTAAAATGGGAATGCAGTTATATTTAAACCTGTCATTTTAATATATATGCATTGTGCATACTGGCTACAGAAGGAGGATCAAGGGCGTTTACTCAACATAAACATTTAACTTTCTTAGTGCTCCCAAATAACATTTCATGGCATAAAATTTTCCACATTTCTAAAGACAATTGAGAATAACTTATAATATGTATGAGGAAAGAATCTGTCTTTTTTTTTATAAGGGTGACTATGAGGTTTTGAGTGTTGTTTCCAGGTAATTTTTTGATTTAGCAAAGGGGGCTCTGTGTGTGTATTTTTTATGTATGGATATACATATGAAGCTGTTCTATAGTGGTTTAAAGCAGAATGGCTTAATAGTGACTTATTAAAGAGGTGGCTCATAGCTCATAATTAATGTCCCCAAGTATTAAATATCCCACTACTATTTTAGGTGGATCATTTCAACTTTTGCTCAACAACTTCTAATGAAACTGGCATTGACTGATACATGTACAATAGTTAAATGGGTTCAACGCACGCCTTTTGACCAATTATTAATTCATTTCTCTTCAATATGTTCTTAACAATATGGGTTAAGTAAAACAAAATCATACATTATGGATATTCAGAGAACAGAAAATTCTTTAAACTACAAGAAAGACAAATTCTGGCTTTCGTTATCAGAATACTTGGGGTACCACCTTCTCTCTGTTCACAGTTGTTTGTTCACATAAAACTTTTAGAGCATCACTATTTCTGCAACAATGAAATCTTACATATGCAAATATTCATTTTCTCTACTGTGGTAGAAAGAACCTACATCAGACACCCTGTGTCTAAAAAGATGAGTACTAATAGCAGGGAGTTCAGAATACAGCAAGGAGAATGATCAGAGATCTGTGACTTCTTATTTACAAGGAAATGTAGGAGAGTTTGGGAGAGTATATAGGTGGACGGACCATCAACAGCCTTCAGAAGTGTATATAGGGGTATTGTAAAGAGGAAGAGGCAAGCAAGAAGTAAAAATTTGGATCAACAAAGGGCAGAGTTTACTATCCTGTAAATTTTTTAGTTGCAGAAGGATCTCAACTAGTCTGTTTGTTTACGTTGGAACATTTGTACAGCCCAATTTAAAGACTTGTGTGTTGAATTGGGAGTTATCCAGACAGTGTGAGAATCAATATCAAACAGTTTAAATGACTGATCACGTGCTTTGAATAGCAAGTACTCAAGGCCATTGTGACTATGAAAAATTTGTGTGTAGTCCATAAAATGGAATATTTTCACATGACAAGTAACTTAATTTTCAGTGCTGGAAGTCTGTTCAGTGATTGATTCTGAACTAAAGGGGCTAAGTTTTTCCCCTGAACTGTCCAGCCATACACAGTATTTATTTTCACTTCTGAATCATTCAGGATTACTTTTTCCAGGTTTTCCCCTGTATTCAATCCTCATGTTTCAGGTTAAGTCCCCTGCTAATATTAGCTTGCATTAATTTTGTTAAAAATTATATGGTTATTTTCTGCTGAAATTTTCTGCTATGGTTATTTTTCATCTCCCATGCATGTATATTTCTTGCTACTTTTTGGTAAAGCTGTTAATAGAGAGCTGTGTTGCTTGGAAAAAAAAATATGCTAAAGTTCTTTTCCAAATTATATCTTAAGGTATTTCTGAAACATTAGCCCACTTAAAATTATCTTTGTGTCACAGAAGTCAGCTAAATCCCGGAAAACTGGGAAACAAATAAAGCACTCTTGCAATTTCTAAATTACACTTTCTCCCACCTTTTAGTTTTCTTCCTCTTCCTGAAAGAGTTTCAGTTTCACTTCCAGTAAAATCTGATTAGTATCACTAGTAAATAAATAGAATAGACATTATGGGAGAAAAGTTACTAGACTTCTAGATAATAACATTTATTCTAATAATAGCTCATTCATGCTTTTAATATGAAAAGAAAGCAGATACGAGTCTTGTGTCTTCTTAACTGATGTCAAGACTTTCAGTAGATAAGCGAGATATTGCAAATATAGGGGGGTTCATGTATGAAATAATACTTAATTTGTGAGGAATCCATAAGTAAAATTGAGATTCAAGACCGATATCAGAAGTTAGTCAATAATTAAAAAAAAAATCACTGCATTTCTTTCTGATACATCATCTGATGCTCTCCCATTTTGCAGATTAAAGTAAATGATAAAGGGGAACATTTTTTAAAAAGTAGAACTTGTTGCACCTTTATTTGTGTCATATATTTAGGCCTGAGTGTGTACTTTGAAAGTATATTTGAAGTTTCAATCGTACCTGAAATTTAATTTTCTGTTGAAATTTAATTTTCTGCATCTATTTCTGAAACAGATTTCTTTTCCCCAAATAATTTTAAATTGCCTTGATCATTATCAGAGCCACCCAAAGAATTTGAATTTAAACAGCAACTCTGTAAGCCCCATGGTTCTTGTGTAGAAGAGACAATGAAGAAGTCATAATCTCCCTGTAAGAATCATGATTTTATGGACTGCTACTAATTATCTCTTCAGTTATCTTCTTTTTCCTAGACAAATTTGTGGTCCTCAACCAATATCCACTGTTGTCGGGGTGAAATATCCTGGTCTGTGAATAGAAGTGCAGAGTACCTGATCCATTCATTATTGCAGGCTTGTGAAATGGCCTGTGTCACATATTCTGACTTGAAACTGGTTTCTGTCTATACAGTGATGGGTATAGAATTAAGATAGGGCAGTGGTAGACAAAACAAACACTGAGTCAATTAATTCAGATGGATATAATTTTGTGTGTATGAAAAGGCTCATAGAAGAAAAAACTCTGTGCAGGACAGTCATTCCCGACCATCAGGCAGTCAGAAAGAATAGTACACTGGAATGCTTGTTATAAAAACAAATATATGCAAAGATACACACATACATGCATGAAGATGTAAGAAAAGCCCCATCAAGAATCTTAATATATTTATGGAATACTTGCTGTAATGAAAATGTCACTGAAAATATTGTTAAATGACTGAATGTTCATGAGAGAGAAAACTATATGGGCCTCTGTCCATTTTGAGCATTTGCAGAGCTTCTGTCACAGCTGTAGCGCAGTCACACCTAGATACGGATGCTCTCTATTGAGTCTGAATCACAAAATTGAGTATGTAAGGGAATGATATTTAGGGGCAAAATAATATTGTTAGTAAGGGGGGTGATGTAATATCGTGGCATAGTTACAAAATAAACAGTGCTTTATGCTTCTCTGAGTGTACCCTGGCTTCTGACTGAGCCTTGCTCTGGACAGAACCATGTGTCCCAGTTGCTGGGAGACTGGGGACAACAGGGTAGGCTTTCCCTGCTTGTTTCCCAGCTGTACTGGCTTGTTCAGTTTGGCACCTGTGAGCCCCTTCACTGTGGGAGGATTCAAGCCTGTAACTAGGGAACTACCTCAGGGGCCTTGGACATGATCTTTGCTTTATCCTTTTGACTTAAGCAGGCAAAAGGGTAGAAAGACTAAGATGCTCATATGCCTGTGTTTATCTTGTACCTTCAGCTTTCCTTGCCTGTACTGTAAACCCCTTCCATATCAGAGATTATGAAGCTGGACATGCTCTTCCTGTCAATTCAAATCTCTACAAGCCTGATTCCCTCATCTATGCTGAACTGCAATTTCCTAGCTCTGGTACAACAAATTGCTGTAAATGGCTAGAGAGGGAAGATGACCTCTTCCATGTGTCTGAATGCCAGAGGTGCCACCACAGAAGGTGTCAATATGATCTTTCTTACAGAAAGACTTACTAGCCACTCTGGGTCTTTTTGTTAAGAAATGTGAATATTCTGCACTTTTTTTCTTGTTGGTCTAAAATAACATACAAAGGAAGATTTTCCAGGCTCAGTGTTTATAAAACCCTGGAGAGGATTGAGTGACACTTAAGTCTTTAAAGGTTTCTTGAAAGCTGGTATCTTACACAGTCAAGGTAAATTTGAATTACATGTTAAGTGACTGTAGCTGAAATTCAATGCTATGTGTGCTAGGGGCAAAGATGTGATATAAGACCTGTGTGTTTAGTCTCAGGAATTACAATTACTTTTCAGGTACACGTGATTCCTCTTGATCTTCTTTTTTTTGCAAATTAGTTGGACAGATTGTGGAACTTCCTTCTCTAGTGTGATAGAATTGCAATATTGTGATGGATATGGAAGAGGTCTTTCTCTGGGCAGTTTCTGTCATCTTGATAGCTGGATATTAATACAGGCTGTTCCCATCTGTAGTAAATCCTGTGTGAGTGAAAACATCTGTGATGTTAATAGCAAAATCATATATACAGGAGTGAAGTGGTAGGTGCTAAGCTTACCATGATGGCTAAGTTGTAGTCTGAGTTGTTTGGTGATTATTTCCAAAATGATGGAGAAAATCCTGTGCATGCCTATATAATAAAAAGAGTATTTTTTTAAACTTTGTCTTCCAGCCGAGATTTTGAAGATATGCCTGTGTGCAAGAGAAGGGGGAGGGAAAGCAATCTTTTTTTTTAAGTGACAAGTGACAACACCTCTTTTTTTTTCAGTCCGGTTTCCCAGAGATGTCTTGTCCAAGTGGCCTCACACTTTCCCAAAATAATTTCCTCTGGCTATAGACCAAACATGAGAACTTTGGGCAAAAAATGTTTCTTGAAAAAAAGACTGAAAGAGTATCTGTTGAGAGAGGGAAAAGCTGTTCTGGTTTATAATGATAAAAATGAAATTATACATAATAGTGTTTATTTAGCACTTAGGGCTAATAATGATGTGTTAAAACCAATTCTGATTTTTTGTATGGGTGCCATAGATTTTCTTCTGTCTGGTTGCCTGTATGCATGGAGTATGTAGGTAAGATCAGATAGAAAGACCTCAGTGATATGTCAAGCTTCTTCCCAACCAGATTCTGGCAGTGCTTTGTTCCCTCACTGTTCACAGGACTCCTTCCCAAGGTCTCTGGTGGAAGGAAGTGGCACTGTTCAGGGCTTGCTGGCCTCCTTTTTGTTACTCACATGGGAAAAGCAGCTGGTCCAGTAAACAGCATAGGGTGGTGTAACCCTTTCACTCCATCGTTTTGATCACTACTTTGGCTTTCTGTCAAAAACTTCGACTTCAAAGCCCTTACTGGGCATAGGTTGCAGCAGTTGCTTATTCCAGAAGTTTCTGCAATAGCTGTGTCCTCAGAATGTACATGTGCCACTGGCAAAGTTGAGATTTATACTTTGGGGTTGTATTTTCCAATAATACATAGACTCCTTAAGCTAGATCGAGCCCTTTTGATTCTTTGTTTTGTACAAAAAGATGTACTTTGAAGCAAGGCATCCCCTGGGAAGTTTAAAATCTTGACAGATACAGTAATGTAAATATCTAAGAGCACCACAATTACACTCTTCCCCTTTAGACATTTGCTATAGAGTTAAAGAAAACACATACCTCCCAGGCACTACTTTTTTGTATTTGGGGAAGGATAAGGGGAAAGAACTCGTCAGACAGATAGAAAAAGGTATTTAGCTACTGATTGAAATGAGAGGCAGCCTTTAGAGATTTCTTATAACAAAATACTGAATGGTGAAAAAATTGTATGTCACTGGACTATGTATATAACCTGCATATCAAACACGTTAACCTTAAAAGAAGGAACCAAACTATTCTTTGTGTCAACTGCTGAACCTCATGTAGGAGCTTTGTTTATGAAAGAAGCAAGGGTGAGCAGTGGAGTCAAAATTCTTTGCTTGGATTCTCTTTGCCTTTTAGGGTTAGATTTCCTATGACCTGCAGCTTTGCAGGAATGGCATTTGCAGCCCTTTCCCACTTGCGGAGGGAAAGATAGACAAGCTCCGCTGTCTGTCAGGGCATGCTATTTTGAGAAACTGCACAAGTATATGTTCAGCAGCAATATTTCTGTGTCAGACTGTTGCATGTCTAAAGTGTAAAACATGGAAATGAGTAATATGGCCCTCATACTTACAGTAGTTTTCTCACATATGTAAGCAATCAGTAGACTCGATTAATGAAAATGATAGTGCAAATGGGGTTGAGAGGACTTAAACCTGCTGATTATGAAGGAGATTCCATTATGAAAGAAGGGGTTTACATACATTGTGGCTTAGAGTAATTTATTCCATGTTTAAATAAGTGTATTAAAATGTATAACGCATGTGTGTGTCTGAGCTCCTGCCAACAAAATTTATTACAAATCACTCTTTTTCTGATAGATACATGCTACTTTCCACATAAATTTCCCACAGATGTTATCTTTAGAGTCAGCAATCTCCTAGTTTGGGCATGCATATCTTTTCCCTTTTTAATAAAGAAATTAAAATATTAAACAAGCCAGAGGTGAGGATTTTCTTTGGCCAGCCATATGATGCTGTTAACTTGCAAGATGCATCAAAACCTCACAAAACATGGATGGAAAGTGAGGCTAGTGGGATTAAGTTTGTTGTTCGATTTTCGGGGGGGGGTTTTGTTTGGTTGTTTGCATTATTTTTTTTTAAGTGGTAACAAAGTGAGTCATGGCCTGTCACTTACCCAAAAACTGATTACAAACTGAAACAGGTGTGATGGAGTATTTCACAGATCAGAGTATCTTCCGTGGGGAGCTTTCAGCAGTTGTAAGGCATCACTATGGTGTTCTGGTACAGGAAAACCAGCCTCACCAGTAGTGTACCGGGAGGGTTTCTGTCAGCAAAGAGGCAGACACTGGAGGAAATGCTCTCTCTATGCATTCCCCCAGCTGTGTGACAGCCTCTCCAAGAGGGGAAAATGCCAGCAGCTTGTGCAATCCCTGCCACCTCTGTTGAGCTAATTCTGATTGATGTTATGGTACAGGCATTTGTTCTCTTACAACTGGAAGGAGATACATTTAAATGATATATTTTGAATATGTCATTCAAACGCTTTCAAATAAATAGCAATTTGTTCAGAATAGTTACACCAAAAGCAGCTTGTTTTCTTTAAATCTCTCCTGGGGGTTTTGTTCAGTTGTTTGTTTGCTTGGAGGTCCACATTTCTCCCCAGAAAATATTCATAATTACTCTATAGCATAGCAGAAAAATAATTGTAGGTGGAATTCTCCCCCAAATGCCTTTTAGTTTAAATATCAGTGAAAGCCAATACAGATTGTTCTCCAAAACTAGTTAATTTTTTAAAACATCCTACCTAATGAAAAAAAAAATATTACCTTGGTTTTACTTGGCAACATTTACCAAGCCTGCACATAAATTGTCTCTTCAGTGAAGGGGAGGACAAAATGTTTTTAGAGATCTAGCTTCAAGCAGGGGTTGTATCAATTACAGCAAAGTAATTGGCATTTTTCACTTCAGTATCTGTTGAATGAATGGAGCTGAGGATAAAGCAGTGGTCTGTATTCGGCTAAACGCTGGTAGCCATGGAGAGAAGCAGAAGCTAATTGAGACAGAAAAAGTAATACACATGGGTCTTTTTTGTTAGACAAAACAGTTTTGTCCAAGAAAGTAAAAGCCATGTGGTTACAATGAGTATAACTACATTTCAGTTTTTGCTGTGAGACAGTTACAGTTACAAAATACCATGCAATTAACTGTTTAATCCAAGTATTAAAAAAGCAGCAGGGGATAGTGTGAATGAAATAGTTTATTTAAATGCATAAATGACACAAGGTAACCCAATTCTTGCTGTCTTTCTAAATTTGTCCTTTAGTACATGCCACCACTACGTATTTCACCACCATGTATGCTTTCTCTGGTAGCATAGACTTTAAAATCCACCAAAGGCATCTAACTTCTCTGACAACTTTCCACTTCTCAGCCTGATACTGCAGACCTAAAGTGCCTGTTCAAACCCTGGGAGGGATGCAAGAGAGCAAATATTTACCCCATTAAAAAGAAGCTGGGAGAGGCATGTGGCTTGCCAAGTTATAGAGTGGAATCCTTTCATCTCAGCACACTTGAAGGGGTTTTGAATCTAAATGTTGATGCTTTGATACTGCAAGTCTGCAGAAAGGAGTAAGTGAAGCTGAAATGGAACAGGACAAACATTATGGTCAGAACTTTGCTCACAAAAACTGTGAAAGAAAATATTTCATAGATATACACTAGGGTAGGTAACGTTGTGTGGTCAATATAAATCCCAAAGGAGATGTGGCATAAAGATGGTAGACTCTTATGTCTGAAGTTTTGTAAATGAAACACTTCGAAGTGAAGCATTTCTAATAGAGAAAAACAAGCAAATTATTTAGAAGTGTGTTTTCAAATTCATTGTAATGCAAAAAGCTCCTTTCATAAGCAAAAATAAAATGAAATACATCATCCCTTTTGATTTGCTAAAAATCTGAAGACATACATTGATTTAGATTGCCATGCTGTGACTTTTGCAGTTGTCAGCAATTGCAAAAGGTATCTGTACAGCCTTGATCAACAGTTCTTAGATCAGTTTGTGAGCTCACTGAAACAATGATCTCTCAGGTTAATACCTCTCTAACAGATTATGTTTTAGTTATTGCAGAGATGCTGCCTGCACCAACTGACTATGTCTTGGGTGTTCACCCAATATTAGTTATTGAACCTAATATGCTGGTTAGATTGTAAATGGGAATGGAAATTAAATTGTATTATGATTTTTTCCCCCATTTTTTAAAATGAAGTAGACAGCTACAGAAAGGTTCTGACAGGCCCATATACCATTTGAATTTTACATAGGTCCTGTTTTAAGAACTTAAGGGGAATATAGGGTTTGTTGGTTGTTTTGCATGGAAGACAGATTTACCTGACATTGATTATTTTACTGTGTGCAATACTCGGCTGTTTCTGGTGACTGACACTAACAAAATTCTCCAACAAAAAGATATACTCAGTTTAAATATGAAAGGAAAGAGAAAGCCTGGCTTTCCCATGTTGAAATACAGTTTCTTCATTTTTTTTCTCCTGACAGTGTTTGATTGCATCCTTCATTATTTCTGACACTATTTAATTTCCTTTTTGCTTTACCCTATGCCTACAAAAATAAAAGGAGCAAAGTGACTTTAAAATAAAACAGGCAAGACAAATGATAAAAAAAGAAAGAAAAAAAGGAAGGGTGTGCCAAACCAAACCCCTGAATTCAAATGAACCCACACAATGAGTTTTAAGAGGGTTCAGAACCAGACCTTGACTTTTGTGGCTCTGGTTATGCTCCAATTTGTCCATAACCCAACATCAAATATCTGGGCTTACAATTATATGTGAAGTTTTAATAGGGAAAATGAATTGATTGAAAATACTTTGTGAAGAGGTTATGAGAAAAGACTTATCTAGTAACTGCAGCCAAGTTTTAAGCCATTATTTCAGATGTGAAGCATTTGGCAACAGGAGATCATTTTCATCAAAAAGGAAGCCCTAGTTCATTATCTTTGGTCTGAGAATAATTTGGTTCTTTGTTTAATGCTACTCAGTCTAACAGCAAACAAAAATTATATAAATAGAATGGAAATTATTTTTTTTTCTTTAATCAAATAACATAGCACTCTAAAGGGAAGAAATTAATGGTATTATTGATTTATATGGTGTGTGACATATGACCTTGTTAATATGTAAAATCCATACCCACACCCCCATGCAAAATCAGCCTATTTATTTCTGAGTTGGAATTGGCTCCGTTGGCCCAACTGACTACAAAGCTAATTGGCTTTCTTTGTTTATTATTGCAGTACAGTGTAATTTCCACTGGGTAGTCATGCTAAACATGCTACTTTAATGCAACAATATATGTACAAATGGAAAGACCCACTCAGAGATTTAATTACATCCAAGTTTTTTAATCAGAGCTTATTCACTTATCTGATCATCAAGCACCCTGGTTTCTCTAATGTATGCCTTTAATCATCGCATTATGCTAAAAAGCAATTTGTTCCTCTTTCCCTCTTTCCTCTCTTCCTTCCCATAGTATAATTACTGCAGATGCTTGATTATTCTCCCATGTTGTGGTACGTGGGTCTCCATAACTTGCCCAGCTCTTATGGGAAGAGAATTGTTTCTTTGCTGGGTTCTGCTACTTTCTTCAGGGTAACACAGAAGTTCATGAGTATTCTTTGGCTTTTGAGAGATTCAATTCTGTTTCACTAGAAGCACTGATTACAGTAAGAACCATGCCTGTGGAAAAGCAATCAGACCTCAGAGGACATTTTTAAAAGCAGGATCGCCTTTGGAGCAGTAGCAGAAGCTCTGATATGGTGGGCTGATATGGTGGGCATAGACAAGGAGGTAAAAGAAGCAAGCCAGAGAGATCCATGACTAATGCAGAAATAGTCTAGGCTCAGGCTACTACTCATTGCTTTTATTTCATCATGCCTTTCAGTCCAGTTTTGATCAAGTGCTGGAGTGTATTCAATGTACCCACAAATTATGTTTAGGGGTATCTTGCTGCTACTGCTGATGATAAATTCATGAAATAACATACACTTCCTGTGCCTTGTGTATGCCAAGTTTGTGCATGTCTGCATTCAAATAAAGATGAAAAATTAGATTTGTTTGGCTCGGACATTTTTCACTGACAGCATAACTCATAGTTCCTGGATAAGCCATAGCTGAAACTGTTCTGCTTTTACTGCCCAGCGCCTGAAAGCTGGGGTTAGAGCTGGTTTGTGCTAAATCAAAGCTGTGCTGAGACACACCGACAGCTCAGACAGAGGCAGTAGGCTGCCTCTTTCCAGTCTTCCCAGTTCACCCATGCTTCAGAGAAAGTCTTCAGAGAAGGAACACACTCAGTTTTAGATGATACTGGGAATTCTATATGACCTCCAGTAATTAAATTAAAATGGGTTTCTTTGTATAATTTTTTTTTAAATGGCTGATATTTGATGGTAGTCCTATGTCTACATATCCTTCTTTTTGCATATTGGAAAACAAAATAAAATTGTTGTCTTAGAATATTGGTAACTGGCAATTGCAATTGGAAGCACATTATAATATCAGAAACTGTCAAACCATCTTTGTTGAAAATATGTCAAATTTATCTTGACAGCTAACTTACCCCAGCACTTTTCCAAGATCAAGAGCATCACTCGGTTAAATGGAGATGCCCCCTGGATGACAGTAGTGTTAGTTAGCACTGACAATTACACCAACACGAAGTATAAGCTTGTTTTTAGAAGAAAGTGTAAAGCTTTTAATCTTGCCTACTGATTAGATAGGGTGACTAGGAATGAAATGTGGGGAGACTTCCAGCTTAAGAAGCTGTCTTTAAGAAGTGTTCAAAGCTACTTGCAAGGATATCTAGTAAATACTGACTTACAGTATGATTAGTGGCACTACTCTAGAAGCATGAGTTGGCCATCAAAATGTTGCCAATCTATCAAGTCCATGTTCCAATCCTGTAGGTTACTGCTGGTTAAAAAAGAAAAAATCTCATAAATGAGAATTCATAGTTACCGACATTCTGTAGCTGCATTGTTCTTTCATTGTTCTTGACTAGGAAATTATGTTTGATTGGTATATGAAGGTTTTTGCTTCTATATGACTATACTAAGCATGCTTACTAACTTTTCATGTGCTGTTAGTGCTCTGAGGTGACTCAGTTCCAGGCGTACTCCAAAGAGCATAGTTTTAAGAAGAATCAGAAAGGCACAACAACAATTCAGGGTGCATCAAGTTGGTACTAAGTATCAGCTGTCACTTTTGAAACAGTGGCCAGTGTAACAGATGGAGGCACAATTTTTAAATTGCAGAATTTATTTTGTGAGTGTATTAAAACAGATTCTTTGTCACCTCAAATGCTACGTCTTCTACACTTACTTCTTCCTACAGAAGATACCTTTTTATGTCTTGCTGCTTCCAGTGTACTGAATGCAAACTTTTTCTTTGATATTGCAAGTTTTCCAAAATACCAAAATGATTTGAGAGAAACATCATTCATGTGTTTTGCCAAACAGATTGGCTTTGGCTACCCACATAAATTTTCTGGATCTTTTGATAAAATACTCCACCCTGTTGCAAATTTGGAATTCATGCCAAATATAGCATCCAGCAGTGAGATAAATCTGAATTCTTTTATGTGAGCTGCAATGTTTTTTTTTTATTCTTATTTGTGATAAGTCTTTTGTATGTTTTGTTATCAAAACTGAACAAATATTTTATTCCTCAAGTAATTTGAAAATATTGTTGTTGCTATTTAATTGAACCAACTTAACATGTATTCTCAGAAAACTCTGTGACTGGTACTGGTTACAAATTCATTTCATAATTATTTGCAAATACATATTGCTAGCCTCTGTTATTATCCAAATTTTAAATAGCTGGGAAAACAATATTTTTACTGGAAAATGATGTCTGGATGTTGTAAAATAGAAAGCAGACAGGGCTCACCCATTGAAGTCAGTGGGACTCTTTCTGAAATTTCCATTTATTGTGTCTGACAGAAATAGGCTTAAATGCATCATGCTGCTTCAGTTAAGATATTTCCAAAAACATTGTTGGGGAAATATTGTTGCTGATGGTTTTCGTCAAGAATGCCAGGCACAGCCAAGTTACCTGTTACTTAAGAAAGCTTTATTCAAGAAGAAACAGGTGTAAAAAGAAGTGTTCAGATTGTTCAGGCTTGGCAGGATCCTATAAGAGAGGATAGGAAAGCTTTAGCCAGCATGATCAAGCAACAAAAAAAGAGGGATATGGTTGTACTCTATGAATATATTACAAAAGAAGTGCTATTTAAGCTAAGGGAAATGCTGACACAAGAACAGATGGGTATAATCTAACTGTGTACAGTTATTTTTGATTTTAGAATGTTTCTAGTTCTAAAAGAAATGAGAATCTATGACAATTTTCCACTAAGAGTACTAGGAGAAAAAATACTCCCGAAAACCCAACCCCCAAACCAAAAAACTCTAATTGATTATAAGCAGACCCTGAGCGGCATATGAAAAAGATTATATGGCATGGTTGCCTGCGAAAACAAGGGTCTGAACTCAATGACCCAAGAGTCCCTTCCAATCTGCTGTTCTTAATTAGATGTATGAGTATCATGGGAGCTCTTCTAGCCTCCAGCCTGTTCCTGCAAGAGGATCCTTTTATTTTTGTAACTTCCCACTGAAATCCCTGCAAATCTGCAGTTCCCCACTGACATGTAGGTGATACGGATTCTTGGATCAAATTCCAGGAAAAGTTCATGATCCCAGATGAAAATTCTATATCTGGCTTCTGTTTTCCTTCTTCATTTTGTATCCAGCTTCTGTTTCAATTCCCCAAACTCTCTTCTCTTCAGTGTTTAATTTTCCTTGTGAAGTTATCTTTTCTTCTTGAAGAATTATTTGAGTGCTAATAAATCATATATTTATATTTAAAATCCACATGTATGGAAATACTTCTATAGACAGAATACCTGTTGCCATGATCTGTGTGCCCTTGTCACTGAAATCAGTGGAAGTGGAGCATTCGGTGTTTTCCTGTCCCTTGAACCAACATTAGATCTTTCATCGGCATCAGGTCAGGTATTTTGCCATGAAGCTTTAAACACATACTTCTGATTGGTTCAGTGGGTAAATGTCAAGTTAGCTTAAGGTTCCAATATCTGTGGAAAAAAGTTGCAGTGGGTTCCCTTTGAAAACAAAGTTCTTGGTCAGGTAGCATCATAGACAATCACATAGATTTTTCATGCCCTTTAAGAGACTCCATAATGCAGTAATTTTTGAGATTGGATCCTTATCTTGCCAATTGTGATCCATTCAAAATACTTACTAAGTCTTTCCTTTAGACAGAATAATCTGTCCTTTTCTGCCTGTTGCTTCACCTATAAAATAGTGCAGCATGCTGAGGGCTGAACAGATTTGCAGAGGACGTCTGGAGTCTCTGATAGAAAGTTCTACTTGTAAATTATGGTGATAAAGATCTTTCCTCGAAATTAAAGATTGTGTTGGAGGATCTTACTTGCTAGGATGACAGATGGGAATGGAATGATTCCCACTATTTTGAGATGGCTGGTAACAAAGCCTGACAACTTAAGTTATTGCTTTCAGTTGTTCAGTGATTCTTTAATGTGCCGTTTTCCCAGGGAAGTTCACCAATGACAATAACCTCAGCAGTTCTTATTGTTTACTGGCTTGCTTTATGAAAGCCACAGCCTCCAAACTTCTGAAGCAATTCCAGGACTGTTTGCTCATACCAGCAGCTATATCAGGTTTGACTACTCAGCACCCTTTGCCAGCAGAGAAGTAGACATGGCATGTCAGGATACAGTTTAGTAGGCATGGCGGTGTTGGGCTGACAGTTGGACTTCTATGATCTTAGAGGCCTTTTGGAACCTTAATGATTCTATGATTCTATATAGTACCAGAGGGCTGAACAGAATATGAGCCAATGTCACGCTTCTTTTGATGCAGCCCAGGATACAGTTGGCCTTCTGGGCTGATAGTGCACATGTTGAGCTTCTCATTGACCTTCACCTCCAAGTCCTTCTCTGCAGGGCTGCTCTCACTCATGTCATCCCTCATCATCATGTACTGAAAATGGGGATTGCCCCAACTTAGGTGTAGGAGCTTGCACTTGGCCTTGTTGAACCTCAAGAGGTTCTCACAGATCCACCTCTACAGCCTGTCCAGGTCCCTCTGGATGACATCCCGTCCTTCCAGTGTGACAACTACACCACTCATCTTGGTGTCATCTGCAAACTTGCTGAGGGTGCACTCAATCTC